>VWZZ01002546.1:0-28835 GCA_013399095.1 Psophia crepitans | reverse complement strand
TGCCGGTCCCAACACTGACCCCTTGTCACTGGGGGGTCCACTTGGACATTGAGACACTGACCACAATTCTTTGAGTGCAACCATCCAGACAGTTCCTTATCCACTGAGTAGTCTATCGAACAAATTAATTTCTCTCAAATTTAAAGACAAGGATATTGTGTGGGATAGTGTCAAATACTTTGCACAAGTCCAGGTAAATGACAGGGATTGCTCTTCCCTTATTCACCAACGTTGTAAACCTCTTGTAGAAGGCCACCAAATTCGTGATGGGAGTTATTGAAAAACACCTGAAAGACAACATAGTCGTTGGTCACAGCCAACACAGTTCATGAGAGGAAGGTCCTGTTTAACTAATTTGGTTTCTTTTATGACGTCATCCATCTGGTTGACCAAGGGAAGTCAGCTGATGTTATTTTTTTGGATTTCAGTAAAGCTTTTGATACTGACTCTCACAGTATCCTTCTGAACAAAATGTCCAGCATACAGTTTGACAAACATATAATGCGATGGGTGAGCAACTGGCTGACAGCTTGGGCCCAAAGAATTATGGTAAATGGGGTTACATCAGGCTGGTGGCCAGTGACTAGTGGGGTTCCCCAGGGCTCCATTTTAGGGCTAGTTCTTTTTAATGTTTTCATAAATGACTTGGATGTAGGACTAGAAGGTGTTGTGAGCAAGTTTGCAGATGATACTAAATTGGGAGGAGCTGTTGATTCCATTGGGGGTGGAATGCCTTGCAAAGAGAGCTGAACAGATTAGAGAACTGGGCAATCATCAACCACATGAAGTTTACCAAGAGCAAGGCCTGGATTCTGCACCTGGGAAGGAACAGCCCTGGCTATACATACAAACTGGGCAACGAGACGCTGGAGACCAGCCATGCTGAAAGGGACTTGGGGGTCTTGGTGGACAGCAAGTTGAACATGAGTCAACAGTGTGCTCAGGGTGACAGGAGGGCCAACAGTATCCTGGGGTGCATCAAGCACGGCATTGTCAGCTGCTCTAGGGAAGTGATGTCCCACTCTACACTGTGCTGGTTCAGCCTTACCTTGAGTACTGCGTGCAGTTTTGGGTGCCACAGTACTAAAAGGACATAAAACTGTTGGAGAGTGTCCAAAGGAGGGCAACAAAGACGGTGAAGGGTCTAGAGGGGAAGATGTATGAGGAGAGTCCCTTGGTTTGTTCAGCCTGGAGAAGAGGAGACTGAGGGGAAACCTCATGGCAGCCTACACCTTCCTCAGGAAGGGATGCGAAGGGTCAGGTGCTGATCTCCTTCCTCTGGTGACCAGTGACAGAACCCAAGTGAACGGCATGGAGCTGCAACAGGGGAGGTTTAGGTTGGAGATCAGGAAAAGGTTCTTCACCGAGAGGGTGTTCAAGCACTGGAGCAGGCTCCCCAGGGAAGTGGTCACAGCACCGAGCTTGACTGAGTTCAAGAACCATCTGAACAATGCTCTCAGTCATCTGCTCTGATTGGGCTGGTCCTGTGTGGAGCCAGGCGTTGAAAGGTGATCCTTATGGATTCTGTTCCACTTAGGACATTCTATGATTCTATAATTCTATGATTTTTCAGGCATCATTTGCGCTTAGCGAAGCCATATTGGCGGTCACCAATCACCTTCTTGTTTTCCATGTGTCTGAGCATAGTTTCCAGGAGGATCTGCTCACCGATCTTGCCCAGCACAGAGGTGAGGCTGACCAGCCTGTAGTTTCCTGGGTCTTCCTTTTTTTCCATTTTAAAAATGTGATTATGTTTATCCTTTTCCCGTCATGGGTAATAACTTCTCTGATTTGCCAGTACTTCTCAAATATGACGGACAGGCCATAGCAACTTCATCCATCAGTTCCCTCGGGACCCGTGGATGCATCTCATCATGTCCCAGGGACTTGTGCACCTTCAGGTTCCTTAGATGGTCTCGAACCTGATCTTCTCCTACAGTAGGTGGTTTTTTATTCTCCCAGTCCCTGCCTTTGCCTTCTGAGGCTTTGGGCAGTGTGGCTGGAGCACTTGCCAGTGAAGACTGAGGCGAAAAAGCCAGTGAGTACCGCAGTCTTCTCCACATCCCAGGTAACCCTGTCTCCTGTTTCCTTCTGGGGAGGTCCCACATTTTCCCTAGTCTTCCTTTTATCACTGATGTACCTATAGAAGTTTTTCTTCTTGCCTTTGATGTCCCTGGACAGATTTAATTCTATCAGGGCTTCAGCTTTCCTAACCTGATCCCTGGATGCTCGGAAAAATTCTCTGTGTTTCCCCCAGGCTACCTGTCCTTGCTACCTACCCTCTGTAGGCTTCCTGTTTGTGTTTCAGTTTGTCCAGGAGCTCCTTATTCATCCATGCGAGCCTCCTGGTGGTTTTGCTTGACTTCCCCTTTGTTGGACTTCCTCTTACTTATTGCTCCTTTTTGTAGCTCCTGAGCTTGGAAGAGGTTACCAGCTTTCTCGGGCCCCTCTTCCCTCCAGGGCTTTATCCGTGAAGAGGCCAGAAGGGCAGGGAGCAGAAGTCTCTCCTGAAGTGCAGGTTAGTGAGCTTGCTGTGTGCCCTCCACACTGCCCTAAGGATTCGTACCTTTCTGACTGGCAATATCTATCTAACTGCAGTAAAACATTTCAACCAAATCCAAGCATTCAATGTCTGAGTATCAGTTTCAGTAATCTAATAAAATCCAATCCAGGAACCCAGCCTGCAGACTTCCTTGCCAATTTTCAATCTTAAATGAAAGTCTTGACCATTTGTAACTATGAGACACGAAAGAAAAGGGATGGATAGTTTTTTGAGCCTTTCTGACTGCATAAATTAGGGTTGCTGGAATGATACACTAACATATACATTCTTTTCTCAAATAGCATCACATTAAAGTCAGTGCTCAAGGATTCGTTTTCCACTATATACTTACCTCCCCTTCTGATTGCTAGTAACGATCACCTTCGCTCTTTCTCTCTACTATACACATATTATTAATGATTTGCTCCGTAAGAGTGAAATTTGATCTACATTTCTCACTGGGACATGTTCTTGATGTGTTCTTGCCATGCTTACTCAGTCTTTTGGATTTTGCTGAAAAATATTCAATATAGAAAAGAGATACACAAATCATAGATAATATGAAATAAATCACTCCCTCTTCCCTTAGATAAAATCTAGCTTTAAAATGTTCAAAACTTAAAACTTTTTTTAAAGTAACATCAATGGATATTCACTTGTTTGAAATCCAACTTAAGGGAAATTAACAGTAAAAATAATAATGCCATCTGAAAATAAACTGTAAAATGCAAACTCTTATGTCATAGAATCCAGTGTAAACATAAAGCAGTACACATCCTGACTAGATGAATATCTTCAGCCTAAAAGTTTCCTTCAGTTTTCAAAACTGCAGCTCTTTCAGTTTGTTTTCAGGGTGCTTGATGGGTAGAACTCAATTGAAATCCTTGAGAGTTAGACTTGCAAAGGATAGCTATATAGGGTTCTATTTAAATACAGCGGATATTAATTTGATCTGCTTAGAATGGGCTAATCTTTGTAAAAATACATAATAAGTATATTTTTCCTTTAATAAATGATGATCCCCTGTTTTGTAGCTTGGCTGATGAAAAATCAGTCAGACTGTCACAGCATATTAACTGTCGCAAATGCCACAGATGTTTTATTCTTCAACACACTGTGCCTGCGTTTCTATAGAGCAGTGGTACAGCACAGAGTCATTCTGTCATTCCAGGTTTGTTCAAAAGCTCTCAAGGCAATAGTGCACAGTCTTTACTATAACAGATGGTCCTCAGCTAGTTTCCCACTTTGTGGAGCTGATACCACACAGTTGAGGATTTGTCTTGAGCATGTCCTTACACGACTTCAATGGCCTACCTGTCAGCCATTCACCATGCTTTTAATGGGCATAAAAAAATGTCTTGAGGCATTCATGTTGCTCATCATATGTGCCAGATGTCCAGAGAAACAGATCTGAGCCTGCAGCAACCTTCCTGTAATATTGAGCATTTGATATTGACGTAAGATAGCAGTACCCTAGATTGAGAAAGTATTCAAAGACTAAACTTACTACTTTTTCTTTTTATCATCAAAATTAATTTAAAGTTTTAAAATTAGAATACAGATAAATATACTTGTACTGAGCTATTTTTATTTTGAAGAAGAGAATATTGCTTGTATAGATATTTGACATTCCATACACACTTTTATACAAATATTCATTTCTAGCAAGAGTAAGAGGTAGCTAACATTATACATTTGGTGCAGGGAATACAAGTATAATGTTATTTATTGAAAAATGTATTGAAACTAATTTTTATACCAGTCTATATTACCACAGTTTAAGGCATATTTTAGCAATATACCATTTTTTCTCTAAATTACCAGATTAAAAATTTGTTTTGAAATTCCTACTCAAAACTAAAATTAGAATGCAAATTTTCTTGTTCTTTTACATCTTTTACTTCAGTTGTTAAGTAACTGTGTTAGCAATTTTAGAAAAAGTATATTACCGTATTACTTTATTATTTATTTCTGATGGTCTTGGCTACTTAAAGGTTTACAAACTCAGTGTAGTTGGAAGGAAGGCAGTTTTAGCTTTAACAACTGGTTTGATAAACTGGCAAAACAATTTCTGATCATGACCATGTGTTCTGCACCAGTGGGGTGGGAGTGGTGCAGGGTTCTTTCCAGACCTCAATAAGAAAAGCTTGGCAGCAAGTAGTGAATTAGAATTGTTTTAATTATAAGATGGAAATAGGATGAAAAATATACATAGTGACTAAATCATGTGTGATCAGTTGCTGAGAGCCCCACTGTTGCACAGCTTCAGACAGAATCCGAATTAATTCCCATGGCACACTGCGCAAATCCAATCTGTGGAGAGGTTCTATCTCTCTGCTGTGCCATGGTGCCTATTATACTGTGTAAAAAAATCAAACAATATATCTTATCCTGACATGTAGGAATGCTATCACTCTCATGGTATCCACTAGAGTGCAGTACAGACCAGTATGGGACATTTCAACATGTTCCCTTACGGTGTTGCAGCTACTCATGCTAACATATGGGCTTCTCAAGCCTTAAGTACTAGGCCCAACAGAGCAGACATAACTTGCCCAAAGTGACTAACTCCTCATATACAGTGTCTTCTGTAATGTTCCTGATACACTTGGGATCACACAATAATCACCTCCCTGCCCTTCATGAGCCTGGAAATGAGTTATATGAGGACTTCCCCCATGATCTTTTCAGGTTATGAGACGTGACTGACCCTCCTGCAGTTCTCTGGATCCTCTTTGTCTTTCCTGAAGATGGCTGACACATTTGTCTTTTTCTGGACATTGGAGATGTCTGCGATTCATATAATCTTTCAGAGATAATATACAGCAGCCTTGCAATAACATTGGCCATTTCCTTCAACACTTTTGGATGCAACCCTTCCACCATGTGGACTGGTTTATGTTCAATTTACATAAATCATCCCTAATTCAATCCTCTTCTTTCATGAATAGTACACCTGTCCCTCAAACTTTATGACTAGGTAGAAAGATTGGGGAGGCCTAAAAGTAGATTTTGTCAGTAAAGTCCAGGGCAAGGTAGGCACTGAGAAACTCCAGCTTTCCCACTTTCTTTGTCTTTACATTCCTTGCTTTATTCAGAAATGGGGCAACAATTCCCTTAGTTTTCCTTCTACTGTTGACATATCTGTAGAAGCCTTTGTTGTTACACCTAACATACCTCTCCAGTTTTAGCTTCAACAGAGTTTTACCTGTAATTTCACACCGTATGCTTGAGATTGCATCTGTGCTCATCCTTGATAGTCTGTCCCTGCTACTACCTCCCGTATGCATAATTTTTGTGTTTGAATACAAGGAGGACTTCCCTGTTTAGCCAAGTTGGCCGCCTTCTGCTTCCCAGACCAAGCTGGTCTTGTGTTTTGATGAACTTCTCCTCAAAGACTAATCAATTTTCCTGGGATCCTTTGTCCTTTAGAGTTGCCATACGTGGAATCTTGCTTGCCACTTCTCTGAAGGAGTGGAAATCCACCCTAATTGTTTAATGTTTTAGATTACTTGCTGTCTTCACTTCAAGATCTTAAATGTTGTGGTATCCCAAACCATTCTGTCTCACAGTAATTGCAGCCAAGGCTCCACCTCTTCTACTTCTCTATTATCCGGATCATTGATGAAAATATTGAATGGGGTTGAAGCCCATATTGGCCTCTGGGGTACACCACTACTTACTGGCCTCCAACTAGAGTTGTATCACCAATTACCACCCTCCGGGCCTGTCCTGGTCTACTCCAATGTCTGCAGATGGTTTTGCTGACCTTTTTGCTTTTTTTTTTTTAAGTTTTGTGACAACTGGAGAGGAAGAATCTTAGAAGAGTTAAAATTCACAATGGGGAAAATACTGTCTATGTTTTGGTTAGCATCTGCATTTATTTATTTTCTTATTCTTCACCAATACCGATGACAGGTTTTTTGTTTATTATTCATATTTAATTTGACTTATTGTGCTTCTAACAGTGCATAAATTTTCTGTAAAGATTCAAAATATTTATGATTAGGACTTAGTCATGTATCTTCAGCAAACAACACTTTAGGCTGTTTACAAATTATGCAGAATAAATGTATAAAATTTATTTTCTATTGGGATAGAAAAATAACCTTAGTATTTCACTTCCTTTTTCCCCTGAAACTGCATGTGTCAAAAGCATACGCTGTCAATTGTGTAGATACATGGGAAACTACTCTGACTGAAAGATTATACATTTATACATGGAATGTTTGAAGAAAAAACAATTTTTTTTCCAGTCTTAAATTAACGGTAGTTACTTGTGAGTTTTTAAACTGTCTTTTAGGAAATTTCTGGAGTAAAGTAGATATTCTTTGTATTTATTCATTTCTACAAGTAATAAATATGGCATTTGTGTTCATTGGAAACCTCCCCTGCCACCATTATTTTTCCATATCTGTAAATACATAGTTTCACTTTGACCTTAGACATTAAACATTCCCTCTCAGCTCCTATATTTAAATTTACTAGCTTAGTAAAATTGCTTTCTTTCCCTTAAAGTCCCTCTTTGATACCCGTATCTGATAACATGGCTAGGAAAAAATCCCAAACCTCACAACAGGTATTTGACTAAGCGACTATGACAAAAAGGACAAAATTTTTGTTATAGGTAAAGTATAAGACATAGATATACTGCATAAAGTTTTACATTTCCTTCTTTCTATGGAAGCAAACCTTCTGGTGATTTTGTTAATATACATTGCTACAGTGAAACAATATTATCAAATTAATAGACATTAATGTTACCAACATGTATTTCTGTTTTAGAATTTTCACTAGGTTTTAAAAACAGAGCAAAGAATTTCAATATTAAATGTATTCAGGAACAAATAGAAAATTACAATTAAAAATGTTAATTAAAATTTGACTATAATTAGATGGTCTTTGTTTTAAGCAAAGTCATTTTTGAAAAAATAACCCAGCTAACAACAAAAAACTAGCTTAACTTCTCAAGTCACTGCATTTTGCATTTTTCAACTATAACATCGTTATTCCCCAAAAAATAGTTACAAAACTGTAAATACTAAATTATTTTTCTCAGACTAGACAAACTGGAAATAAGAAAAATATTTATGACCATTTAAAAGTGTTTAGAAATTAAGAGCGATATTTTTTTAAATTAATTCAGTTTTTTTAAAACTTTCTTCCAATACTAACCAATCTTCTGAAGGGTGTTAATATTCCTTAACTTAAGCAAACTTTAAAATAATAGCTGAAAAAGCTTTTACCTATTTTTGAGATGCAGTTAAATAAGGATATTAAATAATCTTATAACATATGATCTGAAAGTCTTATTTCTCTACCAGTAAAAAAAGTCTGTAATTTTAACCATATACTGAAGAAAAGTATCTGACTAATTTCTTCTTCAGAAATAACTGTGACCACATCTACTTTAAAAGACAGCATCTTCTGAAATTTCCTTGGGAACACATATAGCAGTTATTTCATCTTGCAAGAACACTGTTCTTAGGCTTTTGTCTTGCAAGCCAGTGGGGAGCTAGTCACATGAAAAAAAACTGGCAGGATCATCTTCAAATCACTTTTATAATTCTGCTACAAACTCAGCCTTAAAGAGTGATGTGATTTTACAGAGAAGAGTGGAAAATTGTGTGTCACACTTTCAAACAGCTGAAGGCTGACTGCCAGCAAGAACTATGATCAGAAATGTTTGACAGACTCAGTGGTTAGGGAACATTTGCTAAACTGTATTTGCTTCCTTCAGTGTTGAGTTTCAGTATTCATAAACTGACAATACAGAGGTGGCAGTGGGGAAAAGAAAAAAATTATGGAAAAAAGACAGTGAGTTCTAACAATAGAAAATGTAAGAGAGCTTCTACACTTCATTGTACAAGAAACAGACATTTAAATTTATACACATTTCTGTCATTTCTGTAATCAATACTGTGCTGAGAAGCTGTTAGTAAATTACCTAAATATTTCAGGTGAGCAATCTGGTAGCATTAACAGTATCTCATCATAATTAATTATATTTATGCATAAAATACTTTTAAAATAATATTTGTCTGTGTATGGCATTAACACAAGAACCATAATGCAGTACACTCTGAACAAATACTGGAAAATGACAAAATGATGTACTAATAAATTTTCCTGTTACACTAGATTTGGAGGTATGTTATGTTATATTAGTTTATTGTATAGTATAGTAAGACATTATCAACTAGATGCTTGCTTAAGCAGACATTGTAATACCTTGCTTTCAAGGTGTGGAGTTCACAAGCTTTTGGGTCTTTGAATCTATTTCTTGCCATTGACTAATAGGCCTCCGTTGAAGACTCCATCTTCAATTTATTCATGCAGGTTAGACAGTAAGTAATCATTGCCACACAGGGTGTGATGGGTAGTTTTGCTATTAAAAATCACTGCAGTAAGGTGGAATAGTAATAAGGAAGTAAAATAATATGACTAATTTTTAATAACAAGTTTTAAAGGCAGATCTACTTTGTGGTGTTTTAAAACTATAGCACTTATTTAATTTCGTGACATACTTGGTTTGAGTTCCTTTTGTTTTCACCCTCAGTCATACAGAGGAGGCTTCCCTGTGCACTCCGTCTCCCCAGTCCTCACCCATTTTGATGTGGTATTCTGTTCTATGAAGGAGTATGGTGTTTAACATGCCTGGTCTGGAATCTAAGAGTGGGAAAAGTATCTGGATTGTTTGGACTAGATTTTGTGGGAGTTAAGCAACTCATGATGGAAACACAGGCATCCTGCACACATCCCTGTACTCAGTTCTGGTGAGGCCTCACCTCGAGTACTGTGTCCAGTTTTGGGCCCCTCAGTATAAGAAGGGGGTCAATATAAGACATTGAGCTGTTGGAGCGTGTCCAGAGAAGGGCAACAAAACTGGTGAAGGGTCTGGAAAACAAATCTTATGAGGAGAGGCTGAGGGAACTGGGCTTGTTCAGCCTGGAGAAGAGGAGGCTGAGGGGAGACCTGATCGCTCTCTACAACTACTTGAAAGGAGGTTGTAGTGAGGAGGATGTCAGTCTCCTCCCAAGTAGCAATCGACGGGACGAGAGGGAATGGCCTCAAGTTGCGTCAGGGCAGGTTTAGGTTGGATATTAGGAAAAACTGCTTCACGGAAAGAGTAGTGAGGCATTGGAATGGACTGCCCAGAGAGGTGGTTGAATCACCGCCCCTGGAGACTTTCAAAAAACGCATAGACATGGCACTCCAGGACATGGTCTAGCAGGCATGGTGGTGTTGGAGTCCATCGGTTGGACTTGATGATCTCAGAGGTCCTTTCCAACCTTAGTGATTCTATGATTCTATGATTCATTGTAGCAGGCTGCCTGTGCTCACGCAATAAGGAGGGTGAAGTAAAGCCAATTCCTGAAGACTGAGGATCTTCTAGTTAAGGTAGATCTATGTGCTATTTCATTGACAGAAGAAAATTGGGTCTAGACTTACAAAGCAAACCGTGTCTGCATGTAAAGTTCATAGTAAGTCTGTGTAATTATATTCTGTCTCTCAGTAGGGCTTGTTATTTTAAGCTTTGAGTTGCACCAACCACAGTTATATTGTGCTGGTGTACCCTGAAGCTCCAAGGTAGCAAACTCGTGTCCGTTTAGAACTCATAGCATAGAAAGGTCTCCTGAGAATGTCTCCAAAGTAATTGTTAGCATATATCAGGTTGTTTTGATGAATTTGCCTTCAGATATTTTAAAAAAGAAGGTGGCTGCCTAGTTTTTTTTTTTGCCAGATGGAAACGTGGCCTTATGTGAACAATACCCTGCTTTTTATAGTACTATTTTATTGCTAAACAGATAGAGAAGATATAAAGTTTTAGGTATGGCAATCAGAGCTATTTCAATAATTTAAAAGATAACAAAAACTTAAGGAAAAACAATTAAATGAAAACAGGGACTGTAGAAAGGGAACAGCTCCTGTTAGATTTGTTTTGCTAACCTGCAATAGATCTTGAAAATTAATTTTTCATATTAATTGGAAGTGCTTGAGTTAGTTGATGTTGTTCGAGGCAAATGTTAGTATGGAAAACATAAGATCTCAACTCTGGAGCAAAGCAAACAAAATGAGGAAGATTTTCAATGACAGACAAAACCTTAGATGTGTTTTGTCAGCACATTTTTCAACAATCCCTGAATTACAGCTTTAGGAAGATAAGGTGGATATCTTTGCAAAATAACCTTAAATACTGGCTTATTTAACTTCTGTACTAGATGGTACATGTGATCCCTGGGATATTCTTGACACAAACTTTGTGGGGATTTTATGGACCTGTTTGTTTTATATGTTTATTCAAGGCTAAATGGTAACTGTAGAGATGGAAAGTTGTATTCTTACCCTTTGTACGTTGACATAAAATACAGGGTTTATTTGATGTGTAAAACATAAAAGAATGTCTTTGGTTTTTTTCTTTCTTTCAACTGTAGTGCTAAATGTTTTTATGTTTGTGTTCTGTTCCTAGCATGACATCAGCAAGGAATTATTCTCTTTCCTTATTTTGTCTCATAAGATGCAAAACATCTTACGAATTTTACTGCAGTTCGTAGTAAGAATAGAGGTATTGCTTATAGCTCTCTTTAATAACATGTTTTCTAAAACACCAGCACATTAACTCATCATCAGAATAGTTATGTAGCTTTTAAAACTAAAATGATAACATTCAAAAAATCATACAGATTTTATTTGAGAAATAAGTTATTTGAAAAATGTCACACAGAAATAATAATTTTCCTGGGTTTTTTTTTTTGTAGGTTACATTGTTTTTTAGCTCATGTCAGACTTTTGGATGATATTTGACAAGATATTCTCCTTTTACCTTGGAGAAAATTACACAGGAAGCAAGTATTAAGTTTCAGATTATTTAACTTCTAAACCCTTTTAGTGCACCAGGATGTACTGGATTTATACAGAAGTATTTTATCTTCTGTGTTATTAATTTAATCCATAGTTTATAAATAAAGAAGTAAAAAAACAGGCTCCCAAAGATTAAAAGTGGTGTACAAATACTAATCATTATGACAAGCTCTTACTTTGAACAGCTGAATCTGCATGTAGAAATAAAATTTGCAGGAAGAGCTACTAGATGCACAGTGTCTTCCATGTTTAGGAAATGGTGAAAATATAATTAATACAGTGATAAAAATACTAGCTGTTCCACTGTCAATTCAGGAAGTATTTTTTTTAAGTATTGGAAACATTCTAATCTATTTATATTCTCTAAAAACTTATATTCATGCTTGCTTTCTTTGAAAGGATAAAGCATTGTAGCTAGTCTTCTAAAAATATCATAAATATCTCTCCAGAAGTCAACATGTCATGTTTATTCAGTATACCAAGTGTCTCTCTGTGTGTTCACTTAAGGGGCAGTTCTCATTTCTTTTCTTCCAATTTACCAGTGCTTTTTTTGTAGCATAGATATTCTATTTATGATCATAACATAACGAAAAATGTCAAGTGAAGTGAACATTACATGGGTTTCCTGCTTCTGCTCTCTCCAAACAAAAGAAACAGGGGAAGGAAGTATAGCTAGAGAGACAAGCCTTTGCCAAAGTAACCGATTTCCTCAAGCAGGTCACAGAAAAAAGCCCAGTGTATCATGGACCTAGCTTTATACAAACAGCGTTCTGCAAAGTCATCTGAGGAATATCTCTGCTGGTCCAGAAAGTTCCAAAACAGGACAGCAAATTAAAAGAGCAAAATACACTTACTCAGGTGTTACTCAAGCGTTCAAGAACAGCTAAATCCGGCAATTCTTAAAACCTTCTTTTTAATGGGGTTTTTATTTATCAGTAAATATTTGAGTTATTACTAATATATTTATGCAGAGGCACCACCAGCTTAGCTGAGGGCTTCAGCTATGTCTTGCAGTGGGTCCACTGGAAGCAGCTGGGGCCAGAAGCCCCTGCAGCCCCACTGCCATGGACATCCAATACATCACTTCGTACTGTCCTGTATGTGTTCTTTACCTAACATCTGTCTATATTAAAACTAGGCTGTTTTTTGATAATTGCTACTGCAGTTTTCTGTGACATTTTGTAAGATTTTTAGGTCAAGATATATGTGCCAAGATTATTAAATCCTCAAGCCTTCTTAGGTGTGGGGAGTAGACTCACTACAACCTACTCATCAGCACTCTTCTTTTGCTATGGAAAGAACATGATCTTTTGCTAATTTGTTAATTTATAAACCTGGTTTTTTAGAAAAAACTATTTTGTAATGTTATTCCATGCATGTTCCCATAGCTGCGGAAGGCTGAATGTATGATAAGCTCGGTCTTTAACATTCAGCAGGCAACATTTCCATATTATTTGATGCTAGAGTGTAATGCATGCCATGCTAATCATATCATTGCATAGCTGGAAATGTTGTTACCTTTCTAACATTAAAACTGTATTCTAGTTTGTAACATTCTTATTTATCACATGAAGAAGGAAGACTTGTGGCTCACCAAACATAACCAATTGGTCTTGTCATAAGATTGTGTACACTCAAAACAGCAAGGCAAGACTGAACAGAGCTAGGTTAAGGCCTAACATGAAAAAAAGACGATAACAAAAAAAAATAATATTAATCATGTGTGATTGTTTAAAGTGTCAAATTTCTGTTTACTAAAAAAAAACCACCTCTAGTGCAATTTTTATAGAAACTTAAATAAAATCTTAAAACCTTAGTTTAAAAAAAAATCCTGTCTCAATTACATTTGCATTGAAATTATAAACCGGGTCAATTTAAATTTCTCGTTTTCCCTCATACTATCGATTAAGTTTAGTACATATATTTCATTCCTATGCCTATAGTAAAATATTCTGAAGTGTAACTGCTTTGTTAGACAGATAATGTCTCAGAGTGGGAAATACTGCTTTCACTGAGGTCAATATACCAGCTTTTTATGGGAATTATAATATTGATCAAACCTCATAAGTTTAGAGATACTGATAGATACAATGTTATTCACTGAAAGTCTATATCAAAAACAACAGATCTGTGATTCTTAGATCCTGCTGTACTGGGTATTCTTGCTATTAGATCTTTCAAAGAAAATTTTAAAAATCTTGGAAATAAAAATTTATGCTGAATAGATTGAAAATAAGACATTAATATGTAAAATAACCAGAAATTTATTTTAATTTATTAGTTTTTGACTCTTCTCTGAACTTCATTATCATGTAAAAATCTTAGTGCTTGTTTCCAGCCATATCTGTACATCAAGTCTGAGTAACATCCTTTTGTTCTATAAAGATGTGCTTGCAGACAGAATGCTCTGTGATATTCTTGGACTGTGTTTTGTTCACCCACAAGCTTAGCCTTGATTGAACATAATCATACTTGCTGACATGGACCTGGGCCAGGGTGCATCAGAGGCTAACGAAATTTGTCCAATTTAGTAAAAGTGATTCGATTTAACTAGCAGTTGTTCCCTTTCTGTTCTTTCTCTGACAGTCAGATTCAGAGCCTTATAAAATACACAGGCTTAAAGCCGTGGCATCACTGACCTACACTATGCTGACTTATCCTGTGAAAACCCTAGCAAAACAAACAAATTAACTTTTCATAGTCAAAATGATCAGCTCTGAGATAACTTGAAGGAACATACTTTAAATAAACATGGTCTTTCCTACACTTAATAAAAATATATCTGTCTTAAACGCACTCAAATTTCTTCAGGAATACTGACCAGAAGCCAATTAACAGAATACACAGCTGACATTTTCTAAAAACAAAATTCAAAGCAGACACAGTTAAAATATTGCAACTAAAAATGAAAAAGTAGTCCTAAAATTATAATCACTAATGAGTGGTTCTTTATTCAGTAGTTCTGTTGGCTGATGACAGCACCTATAATAAACAAGAAAACTGGGAAATGAAGCTTTGATTCAACAATAGCCATGGGAAACCAGACCTGGTCTGGCAGTTTTAAGGATGCTGGTAACTAAGCGCTTTGGATGACCCTTGGACATGAAGTAGAAGCAAACGAGAAAGCATGGAAGAAAAAGAAGTCTGAAAACATTTAGATTATTTATAGTTGAGGAAATAAATAAAAGATGTCTGAGATTAAAAAGATGAAATTGTCAGATTATCTAGCAGGCTTACAAATGAAAAAAAACAGATTAACTAGTTGTGGTGGTATATTTTTTACTGCAAATGAACCAATGCAAACAGAATAAAAGAGGTACTAATGAAAAAGAATGAAGATTAATTATGAGTGATTGAAGAGACCTTAAAAAAAACCAACAAACTTTTAAAATAAACAAAAAATCACACCTCCCCTGCACCACTCCCAAAAAAGCCTCAGATGAGAAAGATTTTTTTAGTTAACTCACAGTATCTATCTATTTAAGAGAAAAGGAGCTGTTTAGCATTGGAGTGCATTGGACTCCTTTCACCCCTACATGGAGTTCCCCTGTAATTTCTGCTTTCCATTCCCATTTATGAAAAAACTGTAAAAGATTTTCAAAAATTGTGGTCACATGTGAAATACTATTTAATTTGTGTTCTTCTTCTGAAAAAAAAATAAAAATTCACCAGAAACAAAAAACTTCTAAAAACTGTCTATTCTAAGCTTGAAAATATTATACATTTAATGCAAGGGTAATATTCTGTTTTGCAAGAAGTGTAAATTAACCTGACATGAGATCAGCTTGAGACTTATTAAAAAGTCCCTTTTTTTAAAGAATTATGAGGATCCTTTTCAAAAGGGTCAGTTTCACCCTTAATAAATTATCAGTTATTTTCCTGTAACGATGCTTGACACCTCTTCTTGTAGGCTACCTGAAAGGGGACTTCCAAGAACAATAAGCTGCATATATTGTTATTTGAGCTAAACATAGAACTTTTGCAGCATTCTGTGTATTCCAAGCTTCTGGTGGGGTTTCTTACATATTCAGGAAAACACTCATAAGAAAGCCAGAAAAAAAGATTCAGTGTTTGTTGCCAGTCTTGTAAAGGCAAACTATGTTGGTTTTGCTTTGTTGTTCTTCATTGCTGAAAAAGTTAAAATGCACTGGAGATTCTACTGTGAATAAAAGATAGAAGAATATTAGCAACTGGTAATAAGAAAGGGATATATAAAACCATATCTTCTGCTAATTTAAAACTACTTCCCAATAGCTGCAGTGTAATATAAGAAAACTGTTGCAGTCAATAGACATCTGTAGTACAGATGCACAAAACATATTACGCAAGGAAAAGTCAAACAAAAGTCAAACATGAAGATGCCCTATTCATTTTTTTATTTGCTGATCTTCAAGAAAATGGAAACTGCACAAAGAGAAACAGCTTAAAGTTTGCAGACACATAGATATGTGAAACTTCACTGACACTAGTAAAATTGTCAAAATAGAATGACAGAGTAAAACTCCACTTAAAGCATTTCCCATAAGCATTTTTTTGCCGTGTGAGTTTCAGTGAGTAGAGGCAGAACCTTTTTTCTGTGGCTGAGGACAGTTTCTATATTCTCTTTGTAAGAGCTGTTGATGGCATTCTACCCTACAATACCTGAAGTTCAAGATTAAAACCAATGAAAAATAGAAGAATGGGAAAGATATGATTATAAATATCTAATTTGTTGTTTTGTATGAGAGTCCTGGCATAATCACATGGATAATTTTACTAACTGTAATTGAAAATATAGTGACAGAATTGAATTCTTTTAGTCTTCTGATATTGGTACTGGTGAAGATTTCTGTCATTGATAACTCTTCTGTTGATAAAACAGTATTCTCTTTTGAGAAAAAAAAAAGAACAAAAGACAACAAAACCTTAGGGTATTGCGTAGTAGGGGAAGAGGACTTACTTCTCTGCAGTGAGTAGTTCTAGAAAGGTACTGTATTCAAACTGTACTGCTTTATGAGTTTACAATATTTTCAAACAATGTATAATAAGGTATATTAGGATAGAAACTGTGTACTGTCTGGACAACCTGACTTTCAAACTTTAATTTGTTGTGAAAATCACTCTTGTCAAGTATTTGATTCTCAGCTATTTAACATTAGCTCTGATTCACCTGAATGAAAAATGCCTGATTCTGGTATAACTCATCAGAAAATAAAAAGTTTTATTTTTTATCTAAGTTTATTTTTAATTATTTCAATGGAATAAACTCTGTGGAAAGTGAAACAAGACTAAGTTAAGCATTACAGACCCATTTTCCCACTTTTTTTATGAAATAGTCACAAATTCATCACAAATGCATCATAATCGGAATCAATGTAATGCAAAAAAAAGCTATTATTGTCAAGTGAAAGTACTTTCCAGCCTTGTTCTAATTGTCTTTATTGGATTATTTAATTCTCCTTGTACCTGAAGGATTGGATTTTATCCTGGAAATTGTTACAAAAGCTCATTGATGTTAGTCAAGTCACTGAAGGCATTTTTAATTGTGTAGTCTTCATTTTCTTGTTTGTTAGGTTTTAATTTAGAATTTGATTTATTGAAGTGATGACAAAACAAGCTCTAAGTTTCTTCACAAATTCTGCACGTACTGTGAATGAAGATTAGTAGAGCTTGTATCTGAAACCCATTGTTTAGAGCTGTAACTTTTAAGCATTTCTTTAAATCAATGTTAGCAAATCTTCCATTTTTAAAAGATATCACTTTCCAAAATGTACTGGTTTTAATGGCAAGTTAGTAGAGTAAACTTTCTAAGCAAAAAAACCCCTAACAATCAATGTTCCCCCACTTTTCCCCTCAAAAAACCCTCACCCTGAAAGTGCAGTTTGTTTTTTGTTGTTTGTTTTCTGCTTTCCCCACTGATCTGCATTAAAATGTATCTAGCCTGGAGCATGAAAACACATTAAGTTTGTGTGCTTTCTTAATTATAATCCTGATTGGAAACAGAGAAAAGTTCACTATCGTCGTCTGAGCAGTAAATGTAAGAAAGTTGCCAGAAAAAAGATATTGAAGGTCTTTTCATGGGATTTTTGCGGGCTTTGAGGTTTTTTAATTTGTTTTAATTTCCTTGAAAGAAGAAAAAAAAAAACACCAAACAAAACCAAATAAAAACAACAACAATTAAAAAAAAAACAACAGACCAGCAGATTTAGGGAGACTTTGTGTTCTGAAACTGTTCCCTCACACAATTATGTGTGTAACTTACATCACTTCATGTTCCAGAATCCAGAATTTAACATGTGACTGCGCATAACTAAGTTGAAAGAGAAGATTCCTATGACCATTTCTATAATGGAAATCATGTTTAAATGAGATGTGTAAAGTAGAAGAGGTTGTCTGTGGCTCAGCCGAACTTGAACTTTGGAGAAAATACTTAGCAGTTAATAGGGAAACCTTTTATGTTTACTAATCCTTTAATATAAATTGATTTGACCTGTTAAGAACAGCTGTCCAACCTCTGTACATATAGTCAATCATTAGATACCTCATTTGGTTTTTTAGGGGTTTTTTAACTAATGATATCTGAATTCTTAATTAAAAATTATTTATATCCTGCAGCTACAAAATGACCACTAGATATACTGTGATGCAAAGCTCCAGAATAAGTTACTACAGCTATCCACATTATTTATTATAAATTGTTAGAGATAATTGTGTCATTCACTGTCTCTGTAACATCACAATTCTCTGAAAGCAGACCATGGAATAAATGCCTTTAATCAGTTCTCCCATGCTGACTGAATGAAAATACAACATAGGTATTTGATCACCTCTGCTTACAATTTGAAATATTCAGTCCTTAAAATAACTTGAATGTAAGGAAAAATGAACTGAGACTGAATTTTGATCCCTTCATGACAAAGAAGAGTACTATTGATGTTAAGCAAGTAAAGTTTTGGTTCAGTAAAAATCTTAAAAGATAATTAAATTCTGTCTTTTGCAACACTGTTGTCCTAAGGATGGGAACACGATACTATAGAAAATGCTTTCCACAATATACAGGTGTAAAAACAATAAGAGAGTTTCACTGTATCCAAGCTCAAAATATATGGTACATAATATTTTCTATGAGTTTTCTTACTGAGTTTTTCTCATTATTTAAAGGACAGACTGTTCAGATTGTTTGAACAATCAGTTTCCTGAATCATGTTTATAGTCAGAATGTCGAAAATCTACCTCTGTATTACTCTGTACTTGGAAACTTTAAAATCATAGAATCGTAGAATGGTTTGGGTTGGAAGAGACCACAAGGATCATCTAGTTTCAACCCCCCTGCCATGGGCAGGGACACCCTACACTAGACCAGATTGCCCAAAGCCAATCCAACTTGGCCTTGAACACTTCCAGGGAGGAGGCATCCACAACTTCTCTGGGCAACCTGTTCCAGTGCTTCACCACCCTCACAGTAAAGAATTTCTTCCTGATGTCCAGTCTAAATCCACCCTCTTTTAGTTTAAAACCATTAACCCTTGTCCTGTCACTACACTCCCTAAGAAACAGCCCCTCACCAGCTTTCCTGTAGGTCCCCTTTAGATATTGGAAGGCCACAATTAGGTGTCCTCAAAGCCTTCTCTTCTCTAGGGTTAACAACCCCAGCTCCCTCAGCCTGTCCTCATAGGAGAGGTGCTCCAGCCCTCTGATCAACTTTGTGGCCCTCTTCTGGACNCACACTGCTGGCTCATATTGAGTTTTTCATCAACTAGCACCCCTAAGTTTTTCTCCTCGTGGCTGCTCTCGATCCATTTTCCGTCCAGCCTGTAGTTGTGCTTGGGTTTGCGCCGAGCCACGTGCAGGACCTTGCACTTGGCCTTGTTGAACTTCATGCAGTTTGCACTGGCCCACCTCTCAAGCCTGTCAAGGTCCCTCTGGATGGCTTCCCTTCCCTCCAGTGTGTTGACTGCACAACACAGCTTGGTGTCGTCGGCAAACTTGCTGAGGTTGCACTCAATCCCACTGTCCATGTCACCATCAAAGATGTTAAACAGTGCTGGTCCCAGTACCGACCCCTGAGGGACACCACTTGCCACCAATGTCCACTTGGACATCGAGCCATTGACCACAACTCTTTGAGTGCAGCCATTCAGCCAATTCCTTATCCAGCGAGTGCTCCATCTGCCAAATCCATGTCTCTCCAGTTTAGAGACAAGGATGTGCGGGACAGTGTCAAAAGCTTTGCACAAGTCCAGGTAAACGATGTCGTTGCCTTGTCCACTGATGTTGTGACCCCACCATAGAAGGCCACCAAATTTGTCAGGCATGATTTGCCCTTTGTGAAGCCCTCTTGACTGTCATCAATTGCCTCCTTACTTTCCATTTGTCTGAGCGTAGTTTCCAGGAGGATCTGCTCCATGATCTTGCCCAGCACAGCGGTGAGGCTGACCGGCCTATTGTTCCCTGGGTCTTCCTTCTTTCCCTTTTTGAAAATGGGGGTTATGTTTCTCATTTTCCAGTCAGTAGGAACTTCACTGGACTAGCACGACCTCTCAAATATGATGGACTATGGTTTGGCCACTTCATCTGCCAGTTCCCTCAGGACCCGTGGATGCAGCTCGTCAGGTCCCAGGGACTTGTGCACCTTCAGGTTCCTTAGGCATTCTCCAACCTGATATTCTTCTCTCCAACCTGATATTCTCCTACACTAGGTGGTTTTTCATTCTCCCAGTCCCTGCCTTTGCCTTCTGAGGCTTTGGGCAGTGTGGCTACAGCACTTGCCAGTGAAGACTGAGGCAAAGAAGTCATTGAATACCTCAGCCTTCTCCGTATCCTTGGTGACCATGTCGCCTGTTTGATTTTGAAGGGAACCCACAAACCAGCTCATTTCATTCTGCTACTGCCATTGGAACATTCATACTTTGAAAATGAAGAGCTATCTTCATTTATCCTGAGTGGAATAAAATAAGAGAGCAGAATTTGGTCTCCTAGTTCTTATTCACTACAGTCCCTTCCTCTTCCACAAGAACTTTCTACATGAAAAGCAGAATTTGCTTATGGACTGTTAAAGCATGTGCATCTAGCAAAAGGAACTTGGAGATTTAGCTTTGATTTGCACTTAAACATATAATTTTGTGGGAGTTTGGGTTTCTTTTTTAATAGTTGTTCTTTAAGGACTATTGTAGGTGACATCAGTAGAAAGGTCACATTTCATATGCTATCATGGTGATCGTGAGAAGCAGGAACAAGGGAGGTTTTGGCAGCAAATTATCCAAAGAGCTCAAAAGAATATAATCATAGTAGACAGAAACTGTGATTTGGGAAGCATAGTTCAGTGAACATGCCCCACAATACAGATTTTTTTTAGGATACCTTTATTGGTGGGGAGACAAACAAAAATACTTTTCTCAGATTAAATGGTTTTCTGACACTTCTATTTATTTTTCATGCATATCATAGCTAGGTGGTCCTGAGAGATGACCAAAAGAAAATATTAATTCAAAATGCTAGAGACACTGGGTCAGAAGGCAGCTAGGTTAATTCTTTTAATTTGGTTTTAGTTTTAGAACTACTACTTTAAATAAAGGTTTTATTATATTATATGAGAGTACAGAGTCTGCCTGGGAGGGAGTTAATTTTCTCCATACTAGCCTGTGCGGTACTATGTTTTGGATTTGTGACGAAAACAATGTTGATAACACAGTAATGTTTTAGCTGTTCCTGAGCAGTGTCTGCACAGCATCACGGTTTCTTCTTCTCATTCTGCCTCCCCAGTGAGTACTCTGGGAGTGAGCAAGAAGTTTTCTATTGCATATATGTGGGACAGTAGACCCAAATTTACCAAAGAGTATTTCATAATGTAAAACACCATACTCAGCAATGGAACTAGGAGTAGTCTTTCCAAAGTAGCCATTGTCTGAAGACTGGCTGGGCATCAGTCTGCTTGTGGGAGGTGGTCATTAACTGCCTTTACATCTGGTTGTTTTGGTGTTTTCTTTCCTTCACTGGTTAAACTGTCCTTATCTCAATCTATAATGTATTTGATATAATACTTCTATAAGTTTTCTACCTCTTCCTCCTTTCAAATAACTTTACCAATGACTTAAAGTATTATTTTAAGAAAGATATTGCCACTAAAATAGATATAATCCCAAATTAAATTATAGCCTATTAAAAAAGGTATTTTTAAATTGCATGCTGCTGTACTAAAATTGCAAAGTATTTCCTTCCAAGGGAAGTATAAAAGGCAGCTAGATATGTTGCAGCTCTCTATCTCTAGTTTGGATTGTTCTTCCTAACTGCCTTCAAAGAAAAACGTACACCTATTCTTCCCTTGCAGCACGTTTTCAGTCTGCACACGGAAACATCATTAGTGATGTGTGTGGTTTTTTAATCAAGTTTTTTTGCAAAGGTTTATAGTTTTGGTCTTTTTTTTTCCAAATTTCTTATGTAGCTATAGGCCAATTAATTGCCTTTGTTTCTTTCATGCAACTTGATGTTTATGGAGATTATAGATTGCATAATTAATTTTGGAAAAAAAAAATCTAAGTAACCTAACTCCTCAGATTTTTTTTTCTATTTTTACCAGAACTAAACTCTTTTTTACTGAAACTGAAAGAAGATTGCAAGCCCAATTACTTTTTCTACAATCGCACATCCTCACTTTAGCAGTACAATCAAGAATTTAACAGATTCCTGTTGTGTCACTTTAAAATACTTTGGACATTCTTTTTAGGACTTTACAGTCCAAAAGGGAGGATTTCCAGTCATTTACAGTGCTTTCAGCCAAGCAGAGATTCTGTTGCCTGGTGTCATGCATTCTATTTCCATTTATGGGGGTTTTTTTGAGCAGCGATACACTGTTTCTCATGAATTCTAATTCACAAAGTAGAGTGAGCTTTTTATTTCAGACCTATGAAATGTGAGTCAATGCCATGCAATGGAGAAAGATTAAAGATTGGTTGTGTCAGACAGGGAAAGTCATGTCAAGATGATAATCCTGCATAATTTATGAGAAAAAGTGCAAGACAGGGTTTTGTGTGTATGCATAAACAAGTAGTTAGTTCAATCTATCAAAACAATCGAATTCTCATTCATCAGAGGAGACACAATGAACATGCACAGCTCTACTCTGCAGCATAGCTCTGGTGATCATGATTTTAAATACCTACATCTTTCATGACTGTATCAGTGCTGGCAGAAACATCTTATGTAAATGCAGTTAATATAGAAAGGTTGTATTAAAAGTGACTTGGAAGAAATGAGACAAACTACTTGACTTAAAACCCCAAAACTTGTTCATGTTAAAAATAAGCTGCAGGATGGGCAAAATGTCAGAATCAACAGTCCTATTCAAACAAAATAAACCAAAATAATCACAAAGGAAAAAGCAGCTTAGTTGAACATAGGATGTATGTTGATCTGTCTCACACATTTTCCAGCCTTGGTAAATCAGTAGAGAAATGTTAGGGACTGACTGTGACCTATCATTCTGCTTTCCCCTGCCCTGCTTGGGGCAGGGAGAAGAGGCAGAAGCGTTGTGAATAGAGAAGTGAAGTTGAGCCTGCAATCAAGGGTGAGTGAAGGAAAGGTGTTGAAGTTTTTGCCTTTGTTTCTCACCATTCTAGTCTGGTTTTAACTGGAAATAAATTAAACTTATTTTCCTAAAGTTGAGTCTGTTTTGCCCATTATGGTAATTGGTAAGTGATTTCCCTATCTTTTTCTCGACCCATTTGCTTTTTCATCTTATTTTCTTCCCCTGTGCTGATGAGTTGGAGAAGTGAGAGAGCAGATGGGTGCATGTCTGGAAACAGGACAAGTTCAACCCACTACTGGTACTTTTATATACTGCCAAGCAGGTACCATCTATAATGTGTACACTGTCCCAATCCCCTAGTTGTCCTATTGGGAAATACTTGACTCCCTGTCTGCCTGGACATCTAGTTGTCTTTCCAAAGTAATTGTAACTACATGAATTGGAGGATGTGTATCTATAACTCCTTCCAGATGTGCAGATAAAAATGATAAATTGCAAGCATAGGAGGCCACCCTCAAGCACCTAGTTTGGCTACACTCCGCAAAGTGGGCACAACCACTGAGATCCATCATTACTCTTTTCATGTTCTTATTTACCTAAACTAGGGAAGGTATGTTTCTCTTCACTATTTTGATGTTTAATCTGAAAAACAGGAACAATGTAAACCTACTCTTTCTCATTACAGAGGTGCTACAAGAAGTAACTGCAAGAATTAAACTTTTTTTTACAGGAACAAGTCTTTGTTCACTGTGTCTTCTAATACAGAATTTTGAAGCATAAAGTGAAATTATAAGGAAACAGGTTCAGAAAAAAAAAAAAAACAACAACCAAAAAAACTCCAAAGAAAGGTAATCCATCACATGAAGTGTGAGGCTGTGAAACAGCTGAGATATTACTGGAGGCTTACCATCCTACAATATATCATAGGATACTGTGAATGCAAAAGTTTACATATATTCAGAAAACTACTGGATAAATTAACAAGAAACCCCAAAACCCACCTATCTCAGGGACTATTAAACACAAACATGCAATCTCTGACTTGGAAAATGTCCAAACTACAGCCTACCAGGGACTAGGAAAGCATTTTGGGAAAGAATCCAGCAGAGTTTTTTCATTATTCCATAGTTGTATTGGCATTTTTCCAAGACCTCTACCAGACAATGGATGAGCATGCTCAACTAAGCAGATCTTTGGTCTCTTACATTTCATTCCTTATTATACCACAGAAAGTTCTCCATGTATCACCTTCATGTAAATTTTTTGCACAGCAATAAAATATTAAAATGGACATTGCTGCACAAATAAACATAAAGAGATATTAGTTCAGAAGTTGGATGACATGACCAGTGATTTTTGTAACCATGATGTGCTGCACAATTCATTAATCTCTTCTAAAAGGTGGAGTAAGGTCAAATCAAGAGTCACAAAGTCCTGTTCTGAAAAATACGTTAGTCCTCCATCTTGTTTCTCTATGTGGACCAGTACAATTTAAATATTCCATATGAAGTTGATAATTTTCAAAAGAAATAGAGATTCCTTCCAAGAACACCAAGCATTTGGTCATTTGGATATGATTCTTCAATGATTTACCGATATCTGCTTGCTACAGAAGAGTGTGTGTGTTGCGTACGTATACATGTATGTGTACGTGTGTGTATGTGTATGTGCATGTGTATGTGCATGTGTAGAAGAGGGAGTGAATCCTCAGTTAATAAATTATTCACTTTCTTCTTTTAGTAGTTTTCACCTAGTTTCTGTCACCTCAGTTAATGCTTACATCTCTGTGAAAATCATGTGATTATTCTTGATTATAATTGATCAAATATCATATCTCAATGAGGCTGATTATATATTATATTCAGATGTAGTGGCATTGCTTTGTTTTATGTATGAACAGCTGTAATTTCCATTTTGTGTTATAATTATGCTATTTCTAGAGCTTTTTTGAGCTGAGAGACACTGTTAATGACTATTGTTGAAGAAGGTCTGGGGAGAACGTGATTTATTTCCTCCTTGCTAATGAATTGATATTCATTTACAAATAAGAACTGATACAATAGATTACATGAACACCCATCTCATATTTTCTATTTTTTATTGTTGGTTTGTTTTGGGTGGTTTTGGTTTTGTTTTTTGTTTTTTTCTCCCTACACTTCCAAGAAAACACTGTTTATTGCTTGCTTAAATGTATTCTGAGTAATTACTTTTCATTTGTATGCTCTTGCAACGTTGCATTTTTACCCTGGTCACAACACAAAAAATTTCCTTTCAGCTATAGTTACAAAACATTTTTCTATAAATACTCATTTCATTAACCATCAAAACTGCATTTTAAGCCTTTAATCTTTCAATACTCAGGTATAAATTTGGATTCAACTCTTACTTCTTATATAGTTAAAGACAGCAATACATCAGTTTTGTGCCATTTCCACATTGACTTGGAAATTGGAAAATAATGAAGATAAGAAAGGTGAGATTCAAAAGTACCATATGCACAAACAATTTTGAGTAGATTTTTGACCTCTAAACTGCTGATGAAGGTTGAAACAGGAACTACATTTTCAACAAATCTGTGTTTGACATTAAAAGAACCTTCAAAAATACAAAGAAAGTTTAGAGTAGAATATGTAATTCTATCATCTGTAATTCAGTGAAATTATTTATATTGTTATTCTCAGGAAAATGAGGACTCAAAAAGCAAAGCAAGCATGTTCGAAAAGGAAAGTCAGGTCTCAGATTTCTAATTTTCATATCAATACACAGTGACTTAATTTCCTGTTTAACCAAAGTTACAGCTTTTTACAATTTTTTTCTTGACTAAATCCAAACAACAATTAAAAAATAATCTTTATAGCTCTTTCCAAATATGAGATTCAAACTTCCAATATTATTCCAATAATAATAATGGATGATGATATTTCTGCAGAATTTGGAAATAAATTCTGTTTTTCCTAGAATATAACCAGATTACTTTTTCATTGTCTGCTTTACAAAATGTGCCTGGTACCTATATACATCTTAGGAAGCAAATTTGGGAACATTGCTTTGTTCAATTTGTTCAAACTTTTAACATTAGCAGTAAAATGCTGTAATTCATGGCATGGTCCAGGACTTGCTGAAGTGGGTAAAGACAGTGATAAAGACTTACTAAAGACAGTAGCTTCCTCAACAAACTTGCAGTCTGAGAAGTATGGATTCAGAGAGATAGATAGAAAAATACAGTACAACAATGAAACAACCTACCGCACCATGAGTATCAGAGTACCAGCAGCCTAACTGTTGCCAAATTTACTGTAGGCATTACACCCATAACAATTTTTAAGGAAAAAAAGTTAAGATGTTTGTATGGAAGCCTTATGGATATGTAAAAGGACCTTTGAAAAATTATGGTGACCATGGGTGGTGTAACTAAGCAAGTCCTGAGGTAGTGAAATTAGTCATAGAAACTTGATCTATTTAAAAAAAAATAATGCTGCTACAGCTACATCAAGTAAAATTAAGCTGCAGGCAGGTCAAGAAAGGCTCAGACAGAGAAAACCTGACAAGCCTCAGTCCTGAGCTCTTGCATCTCACTGTAAAGCTTATGGAATGTTACTAGCAATCGCAATATAAGGGCTACAAGATAACAGAATATGAGTTGCTCAATGCAATCTGTATAAGTAAAAGGAAAAAGAATGATAAAATATAGTAGGCATTTACCAAGGCTGGACCATGCCCAAGAAAAGTAGTGAATGATTTTCTAGAAGAGTCAATTATGTCTCAGAATCTTAGTAAACACTTGATAAAATGCAGGGGAAACCCAAGGGCAATGATAAAGTTGAGATAAGCCAGGTCAGAGAGATCTCATAAGAGCTTAGTACTAAATAGGAAAGTACTGAGGTGGAAGAATCCTTATTATGGGGTCCTCCAAGATCACAATGGGACTGGGCCAAGGCCAGATGGGACATCAGACCTCAGGTCGGGGTCAGGATCAGGCCCGGTGAGGGAACCAGGGTCAGACACAGCCCTGGACAGGGCCTTGGGTACTGGCCAAAGCTGGGCTGTGATGTTGACCCGCCGGTGGGCCTGGCTCAGTGGGGCTCATGGCTGAGCAGGGCAGGGCTGTGGGGAGGTGGGGACTGGCCCTGCTTTGGTGTCACTGGGGCAGAGACTGATGTTCCCAGGTGGCTGAAGTGACATCCTGGGCCTTGGGCAGGGTGTGGGGAGCCCCAGGGGCTGGGCAGGATCAGTCAGGGCTTGTAGTGCTTTCAGGCCCCTGATATTTTGTCACTCAGATCATATTTAAGAGAAAATGAAGGTATTTCTGTACTTCGAATTTTGTTTCTTGTTTTATATACTAAGACAAGGGATTTCAAGTCTGAATTATATGCAGGACCCAAAACCTAGGTAAGTTATGTGCTTCCTTATACAGAAATTAATTAGATCCTAATGGAAACAAGCAAACAAAACAACTTATGTAAGATACTTTGAGATATTGTTATAACTTACTCCTGGTTTAATACTGGCTTTGACTGACTGTGTGAATTACTTTTTTATTTTTATTTTTTTAATAGAAGATTGTCCTTCCACAAATCTTACTATAGTTTTGAGGATAATAAGGTATTGCACTCTGGTTTTGATTTTTGTTCCTGCATATGAGATTATTTAAAATTGTTGGTAGTCAAATTTTCTTTTCCATTTTTCCTTTTCATCTTTCATCAACAAGACTATTATCCAGAAAATAAAAATAGAACACAGTCCTTTAAGGAAACCTTGATGAGCTAAATCTTATAAAATTCATATAGTTAAACCATATTGATTGAGAGACTCCTGCATTGATTGCTTAACATGCATTCTTAAATGCTTGTATTCTGATCTAGAACTAATTATCTTTATTATCTTCTTAATAAGAAAGTCTACTTATTTTAAATTTAAGATTTTAATGTATTTAAATAATTAATTTTCATTTTCTCATTGTACTTTGCTAAGATCATGTGTCATATTATGTCTTATTGCTGTCTTTTACAGACTGAAATGTATGACAAACCTTTAAAAATGGCATCTGTTTGAATGTTTATTTTCAAACTTTCTTCTCAGTACTATTAAAAATACCTAAAATAATAAGCATTCTTACATTAAACTACCCTTTGAAGGAAAATTATTCCCAAGAATTCTCTCTGCTTCGTGAAGCCAGCTAATGTTTTGAAAGTAGATCCATGAATAAAAAATGTGAAAAAGATAACCTTTTAATGCTCTTCAGTTTTAATTTTTTTCTAGACACTTCAGAAAAACTCACTAGCCCCATATCAGCACTCTGTATAATAAACAGAAGTGCCACCACTAAAAAACAAATTTCAAGTATAAATAAAACATAAGATATATAGGGAGATTGCTAGTTAGATTCCTTTCTTCAGCTTTTGAGCATGTACTGATAAACAGAAGCCTGTCAACAGGGATGCTTCAGCATCTAGTCAGCCAGGGTTTCCAGAAATGGAGCAGTAATGATGTTTGATATTCAGAAGTAAGGCAAACCACTGTCTAAGATGGAACAGTGGTAGATTAACAACATAAGTGTTAATTCATAGAAGAATTCATAGGCCTTAGTGTTAAACAAGAGGAAGATCTGTCATTCCTGAAACCAGCCTCTTGTCTTGGGAGTTGAAGTCTAAACGTCATAGGACAAATAGGAAAGAGAAGAAATCAGTAAGAAAAAATGTGATTTTTACAGTAGCATTTCTATTACAATCACCAATAATTTTTTAATTTTATATTTCCCAATAATCTTATTTCTGGAGCAAGGCAGCATTTCCAGGAAAATAAATTTTCTGGTTTTTTTCTAAAATTTTTGTCTCTCTTCTTGGCTTTTTTCATCAGCATGATAAACCTCTACAAATTATTTCACCTTCTACTCTCAAATGGTTAAGATTTTTTTTTTGTTGTTGTTGT
>VWZZ01002543.1:0-15763 GCA_013399095.1 Psophia crepitans | reverse complement strand
GTCCTTGAAGGACAGCCAACTTTCTTCAGCCCCTTTACCCTCCAGGACCCTGTCCCATGGGATTTCCCCTAGCAATTGCCTGAAAAGGCCAAAGTCAGCCGTGCTGAAATCCAGGGTCTCAACCCTGCTAGGTCTTCTGTCCCTTCCGCATGAGATCCTGAACTCCACCATTTCGTGGTCACTGCAGCCAAGGCTGCCCTCAACAGTCAGCGCTTCAACCAGACCCTCCTTGTTGGTGAGGATAAGGTCCAGCAGCGCTCCTCTCCTAGTTGGTTTGTCCACCATTTGCATCAAGAAGTTATCGTCGATGCACTGGAGGAACCTCCTGGACTGTGCATGGCTGGCTGAGTAGGCCTTCCAGCAAATATCAGGGAAGTTAAAATCCTCCATGAGGTCCAGGGCCTGTAATTGTGAGGCAGCCACCAGCCACTTTGATGGGCAAAGCCCAGCAGAAAAACCCATCAACTCCGTGGGTGTTGACATCTGGAAGATAAACACATGTATGTATCAGCTATCCCATCCTAACTTGCCTAAGTCAGAGGCAGTCCATCACAACCACTTGAACAAAATTGTCTTAAATATTTCATAATACCTTGACTTTCTAAATGTGCTTTGGTTTCCAACATAACAATCCAAGTTTTTAAGCCTTCCTAGGATGTGAAGAGAAATCTCATATGACAAGAAAGCAGTGATAAGACTGAAAGAACCTTTCAGCAACTTACTAATGTCAGATTCATTATGGATTTTGGCTGGGAACTGTAATTCTCAACATTTTCCATTATTTAGACTTTGTGGTAGGTGAGCACTTAAACGATGATAACAAGCAACAACGAAGAAGTAATTTACTGTTCTGTATTGAATGTATTTTACTAGGTAAAAAGACCTAAGATTTTAAATTTGCTAAACTTCTGCTGATCATCTTGAGGAAACCTGCTTTGTCTTGTGGCTTATCCAGGAAGTGTTAGGACAGATATTCTTGTTTGTTTGTTTGTTTGTTTTGTCTGAACATATGAAATAAGCTGTAATGGATGCAGTCTATTTGCCTTGAAGTGATTTAGGGCCATACTGGGTTTGTGGTTTATAGATATGAAGATGTAGAGAATGTGAGTTGACCAAGTTTTCTGAAGATTCTGACACTTGGCAACCTCTTACAACTCTTGTTTGAGGCTAAGAATGGGCAATAGCTGTTTAAATGGATACCTTGATGGTAAATGAAAATGAAAATAGGAAGTCCATTAGTGTCATGTACGTCCTTTTTCCTCACATATGACCAGACAAGGTTCTAGAAATCCAGGATGCAGGTCTTTTTAATTCCTTGTAGAGACAACATGAAGAATAATTTAATGACCAAGATGACAATTTAAGTGGAGGAAATGGAAGGCTGTCAGAGGTTATTGCAGTTTCTGATCTTTGGACCAGACATGGACATTTCAGAATAAAGGGTGAACATTTTCATGGATCTGTAGACACAGATCATACATGTTGACTGATCTGCATGTCCATTTGAAATGGAGGGTAATTTAAAGAGGGTTTGGAGGTTTTTTTCCATTTTGGTGGAAACTGATTTTTACAGACCTTGGCACAGCAACCAACACTAGCCAGGTTGGAATCCCTTCTTAAGGGCTTTGGCTTATACAAGGAACTTGAGAAAGTTTTATTCTTTCAACCATTTCCTCTGCCTTCTCCAGCTGTTCAAATTCCACACAAAAAAAGAGAAGTTTTAAAATTTTCTTTTTCAGCCTGTGAATTCACCTCGATCTGTGACACCATACAACATTCTGCGTGAGCTTCTACATTCTCTTTCAACACATTAAAATATGGATATTCTGAAAAAGGAGAAGCTCAGAACAACTCTCTTCTTTCCTCTGTCCAGCACTTCAATTTACCAATATCATTATAAGCAGGTTCAAGATGAAGAAATGACAGCAATCTCTGCAACCTGTGCTTTGTACCATTTACTACTTTTTCCTGTGTTGGTATTTATTTTGTTATTGCCAGTTGGCTTATACTAGTCTGGATACTGTTTGAGCATTTGTTTATCATAATTTTTAAGTACAGCATACGTAAAAATATTTCATACATGTGCATAGGAGATGAAAGAATTCTTTTGGGTGTATTATACTTAGTTCTTAAAACACATATTCAAAAAGATTTTAATATATGGGATTCATAACCAAATGTTGGATAAATCTTTATTTTGATCCCAAAGAGTTCTAACCTATTGACAAACTCAGAGTAAACATTTGCTTTGTATATACATTTATTACTGGCAATAAAAGTAATTTCTGAACTGCTCACTGTTTCAGTATTATTCCATTCTTCATCATATATGTCTGTATTGGGTCTGAATGAGATGGAGTTAACTTCCTCATAGCGGCCCTTACAGTGCTGTGCTGTGCATTGGTAGCCAACAATGTGTTGAAAACATATCAGTTTTAGCTACCACTGAGCAGTGTCGGAACTCATCAAAGTTGTCTCTCCAACATTTCTTGCCCCCTTCGCCCACCTCATCTGTAGGCTGGGCATCGGCAAGATCCTGGGAGGGGACGCATATGACATCTGCTCAGCAATAAGAAGCTGAGAGATAGAAGAGGAATGGGGGGCACTCATTTTCTTCAACATTTGTCTTCCAGAGCAACCACTACATGTTCTGAAGCCCTGCTTCCCAGGGAGTGGTCGGACATCACCTGCTGATGGGAAGTAGACAATAACTTTTTGGTTTTTGCTTTGCTTCTGTGCACAGCCTTTTGATTTTCCTACATTAAACTGCCTTTATCTTGGCCCATGAGTTTGGGGGTGGTTTTTTCCATCCTATTTTTCTCCCCTGCACTGCTCAGGAGTGGAGTGATAGAGCGGCTTGGTGGACACCTGGCATTTATCGAAAGTTAAACCACCACAATATCTTACTTGATTTAAGTTTTTAAAATCATGTTCAGATAGATGGATTGTAGTGGTTTCACCTTGGCTAAACACCAGGTGTCCACTAAGCCGCTCTATCACTCCCCTCCTCAGCAGGGCAGAGAGGGGAGAGGGAAAAAATAAGATGGAAAAGACAACTCCAGAATCGTGGGTTTAGATAAAGGCAGTTTTAATATAGCGAAAAAGCAAGGCCGCGCACGGAAGCAAAGCAAGGAAAAACAAAAGATTATACTCTACTTCCCATTAGCAGGTGATGTCCAGCCACTTCCTGGGAAGCAGGGCTTCCAAAAGCGTAGTGGTTACCCCGGAAGACAAAACGTTGAAAAAAACGAATGCCTTCCGTTCCTCCCCCTCTCCCTCAGCTTCCCATTGCTGAGCAGACGTCATATGGTATGGAATATCCGTTTGGCCAGTCTGGGTCAGCTGCCCTGGCTGTGTCCCCTCCCAGGATCTTGCCCACCCCCAGCCTACTGCTGAGGGGGTGGAAGAAGGGTTGGAGACACAGCCTTGATGTGTGCCGGCACTGCTCGGCAGTAGCCAAAACACTATTGTGTTATCAACAACTTGCTGCTACCCATGCACAGCACTGTAAGGGCTGCTACGGGGAAATTAACTCCAGCTCAGCCTGACCCAGTACATGGATAGATAGATAGATTCCTATTGAAATATAAATCTGACTTTTAAATAAGCTCATGAAGAGTTTAAAGCCCATCTCTTTTAGGAATAAATTCAATAGATAAATCCAGAAACACAAAATGAATTTGTAAAATGGTTGGACAAACATAACACAAATCAAAAGCTAACCAACCATAGCTATTATCATTTTCTCAATGTGAATTGCAGTTATTTGGAGATTGGATGTTTTTATGATTAATATAACATGTACTGGCTGTTTTTCCTAAGTACTTTCTCTGCAAAAATGACCACAACAATGACCTCTCCTAGTAATTTAATGAGCAAGAGGAGGTTCCCATGCAAATTGCTACCACATATATAAAATCACAATGCCTTCTGGCTTGAGACATATGGTTTTCTGACTATTTGAAATAATAATAAGGGTCATCTTCTTCTTCTTACACAGTACGAGTGATAATCATAATGGTTCTCCAATTGCTCCATAAATGTTAACTAATTGAATGCCAGACTTTCTTTTGAGGGAGCACTACTGATGTGCAGTATATTATGCATACTTGCTGGCATCAAGTCTTTTCAGAAAACAGTGTAATGGCACAAAGCATATCTAACTTTTGGCATGGACAGAAAAAAAGAAAAATCAGGTGCACCCTGATTAGAGCATGCCCTTCAGATAGGGTAGCTGATGGACCATTTAGGACTTGCTGAACCTTCAGAAACATAGATATAATGTTCCAATAAGGAATGGATTGTTGCAGTTAGTTTGATGACTATAAGCTATCTCTTCTTACCTACAGACTGTGAGTATGCAAATGAAGGGTAGAATCTTCCCCATCGTACTAGAAGCACAATAGCTTTGAGAAGAAAAGTGAAAGAAACTGTGAGGATGGGAATTTCCCAGGTGGGTAACCTACATAATTCAGGAGAATCTAAGAGCATTTTCCTATGCACCAATCTTCCCTGCAGTTTCAAAGAGGAGAGATTTATATATAGATATTATTGTATCATTAATTGTTGACTTTATAGTGTTTGGAGAGGAAACTAGAATGTTTCTTTGACATTCTTTGGAGAGCACTACCCAAAAAACCTGCATGTTAATAGCTGGATGGACCTCCCAGCTGAACATTTGAGGGAGAAGAAAGTTTTGCATAGGTTACAACAGAAACCTTGACAGTACCACCAAATCCAAATTCAGAATTCTGAGAATGATTTCACTCCTTTATATGCAATAGTAGTTCATCAATGCAGAACGGAAATGCACAGGGATCCATTCCACACAGAGATAACTGAGTTGCAGTCTGTCAAAAACTTATCATGCTTTTATATTGAAATACCTGATTTTTCAGGGATTAGTTGAAATACCAATAATCATTCAAGTTATGAGAATTTTTGAATGCATTCATGTAGGTAATAAAGCTGCAATTAAACATTAATTCCAACTGAGCCACTAGCCTGCTTCACCCGAGATTAAACTTTAATAAACTCACTAAAAATGAATTATTCTGAAATACGAGTTACAGTTTTTAACATACCTTACCAATTTAGGGATAAACACTATTTTTATTCCGATCAGTGTAAATTTTGCATTGACTGCTGTTGAACACAAGAGCCAGTGCAAGAGAAAGAATGAGACTGTGGTGCTTTGTGTGAGGTAGAGTTTACCGCTTTGAAAGCAACAAGTTGTTAATTTGGTTTAGCTGCCTGTGGAACTGCACCTCATGAAAATAAAATTCCCAAACTACTGGCACAAAACCTTTTGGTGGCTAAGAGTTAAGTATTGGTTTTTATAATTAATTTTTGATTCAGTCTTACTTTGAGCCATTGCTTTCCCTTTTGCTTTTTGTTTACCTTTTGACAACACTTTTGTGACAATAACTATACATACTGCTACAATAAACAAGAAAGTCAATGTGCACTATTCATAAACTATTGCAGAGTAATAATTCCATCATTATACGTACATTCAGAATTCCATCAGAGACTCAATTTATCCTATCAGAGAATGAAGAAAGACTTTTGTTTTAATGTTGTGACTAATAGCCCCAAAGCCATCAGCATCTATGAAATATTCAACAGTCCAATGTTTTATGTCATCCTTCAGCAAATGGTGTAAGACCAGAACAATTGCTGCCTTGGTCCAAAACTTAAAGAAATGAAGTTACTTAAAAAATAGAGTTCCTGAAAAATACTTTTTTAAAAAAATAATAAATGCACTCTGACTCTCCAGTGTTTAAGTTTATGAAAGATAAGTTGATAAATGAGCTGAGAAGAGGATATGTTCTCAAATTACAGTTTTGACCTGAACTTGAAACCCCTAAGCTAAAATACTTTGAATGGAAAAGCTGATAGAGCCATCAGTGCATAGGACAAGATGGTTACACTACCACAAAGCACATTTCAGGTATATAGAAAGTAACAAGCTGTATTCCTCTAGGAAAAGTACCATGACAGTAAGTCCAAGATGTACAAGTCAAATGGAACAGTAATGGAACATGAAACTTCCATCTGTATGTCATTAAATCTGTGTTCAGCAAGTTAGATCCTTGGAGTGCTTTCAGATTTTCAGCTCTTTTCTGAAGAGAAAAGTACATGCATAACTGAGAGGCAGGAAAGGGAAGACTTACGGAGTTGAGGCAGAATTAGCAATTTTAAAAAATACCAAGCAAACAATGTCCCCAAAAGTATAGCTCAACAAGTGCATAAACCCTGCAGGCCACTTTCATTTATGTAATAGGCATATTCTTGGGACATAATCTAGGGCCTAAGTGTGGTGAAAGGGTAATATGTTGCACAGAAAAGTATATCTGATAAACACAGTAGATATTATGTACAAAGACTTGTTTCAGGGGCACAGGTTTTCTTGCTGAAAAGCTCTATTTAGTTGAACCTATCTAATGTGGCATTTGTTTACAATAAACCTTTTTTTTCCTCTCTATGCACATATAGGTAGGTACTGAAGTTGAGTATTTCGTCTACTGGATTGGTAGTGCTGGAAGATCACCAGTTAAGACCACTTTGAGAATGAGAGTTACAATGTTGAATTATCAGAAAGAAAACTGCAACAACAGCAAAAATAAATCACACTTGTCTTTCAGGTACGATGTCTTTTATTAGGTTTATGAGGATGAAACACCAATTTGTTGCACAGGTCTTCTATCTCAGAGTAGCTAGATACCACATTATTAGATCCTGCTTCTGAGTCTCGCTGTTGTTAGCCAGTCAACCAGAACATTATCAAGACCATGCAATTCCTTTGCCACTGCCTGAAACCTGAAGTCAGGTGCTTATTAGAGAGCATGCCCACTGAAGTGATGTGTGAACTAAGTGCAGCTGAAACACCATTCAGCTCTTTGGGGTGTCACATGTTTGGTTGTAGCATGTGGATTTTTGTCAGTTATTTATATGCCATAATGATTCTCAGAGTGGAAAAAAAATTGCAGCTCTAAATTGCACGAGCTTTTATCACTTCTAGTGTTTCAAATTAACATGCCAGTAGCAGACAGGTTGTCCTGGTTTCAGCTGAGAGACAGTTAATTTTCTTCATAGCAGCCAGCATGGGGCTGTGGTTTTGGTTTGTGCTGGAAGCAGTGCTGATAGTGCAGAGATGTTTTTGCTGTTGCTGAGCGATGCTTACACAGAGCCAAGGCCTTTTCTGCTTCTCGCACTGCCCCGCCGGTGGGATGGCTGGGGGTGTGTGGGGAGCTGGGAGGGGACATACAGGGCAGCTGACCCCAGCTGACCAAAGGGACATTCCATACCATATGGCGTCATGCTCGGTTTATAAGGGTCTTGGGGGGAAGAGGAAGGGGGAGGGCAGCAGCTTTCAGAGTGATGGCATTTGTCTTCTGAAGTAACCATTAGGCGTGACGGAGCCCTGCTGTCCTGGGGATGGCTGAACCCCTGCCTGCCATGGGGAGTGGGGAATGAATTCCTTGTTTTGCTTTGCTTGTACATGCGGCTTTTGCTTCACTGATTAAACTCTTGTACCTGAACCCACGAGTTTTCTCATTTTCACTCTTCTGCTTCTCTTCTTTCTGATGAGGGGGCTGAGCGAGCATTTATGTGGTGCCCAGCCAACAACTGGAGTAAAACCACAACACAGTTAAATGGCTGAATGTCCACCTTTGTGGCAACAGAGACCCTAAATGCAAGAGATGCTACTGTTGTACCCTTGGCTAAGCACTAGTGTCTACACGTGCCCACACATTTCATAGGAACATTATGCTGGATGCTCTACAGCCAAGAAATCTGTTTTGGTGAGAAGGCATAAAGAGGAAAAAGACTTGCATAGTCTGGCACAGGGCAGAAAATATCAGGTTTTAATTGGATAGGAAAAAAAATAATAACAACATCCCTGCAGTTTTCTTGGTCATTTGTTGAGTTGTAGCAACAATCAGAATTTACCAGAGTTGAACTGAGTAATTAAATAAATTAGTTATATTAAATTCATATAGTGATTTCTTCCCAATACTAGCCTGACTGCCTTTGTTAAAGCCAGGGAACAAGACATTGCCAGCATGAAGTTGTGAGAGGAGAGGGCTTGACTTTAGTTATGCAGTGCATAGGAAACATTCACACCTTAAAATGTTCTGAATAAAGTACATGATTCAGATATAGCCCATATCGCACAATCAGAGAATAACCTTTGCTTGGTTTTCTAGCTAGAAGTCTGCTAATTTTGAAGGCAGTGTATCATAGAAAGCAGAAGCTCATTCCAGCTACCTAGTGGAAAAGTCTGAACCTTTTGACTCTGTGACAAGTTTTCCCAGTCTGAAGGAATTCACAGAATCACAAATTCGTAGGGATTCAAAGGGATCTCTGGAGACCATCTAGTCGAACCCCCTGCTAAAGCAGGATCACTTCAAGTAGGTTGCACAGGATCACATCTGGGTGGGGAATGCACCATAGGCTTCCAGTGTATCAGCCACTCCTCCTCAGCATCCCTGCGTACTCTGTCTACATCCCTATGTTCCTCCCAAGTGGCCATTCCCTTTTTCCACATACTGTAAACTTCCTTCTTCCCTTCCCCCAATACCTGCAATAGAATGAATACCATAGAATACAAACCATACAATACAAAACATAGGACAAAATAAAAACTACAATGTTCCTTTCTGTGGGCTTTGTTCCCTTTAAGGACTTAGCAGCAATAGCGGGAATTTAGAGGAGGAAAAAGGTGAAATAATAAACTCTCAGGGGCTGATCCATGAATTAAAAGCACACATTAACTCCAAGTCCACATGGTAGATACCCATAACCAATATATATTTGCACAAATATTTAGTTCCTATGCTCAAAAGAAGACTTGGCGATGTGTTTTTGAAAAGCCTGGTAGTTTAAAATGTGAACAAGTGAATGTCAAAAATATTTAAGTCAATAAATCTGTATTGGTCAAGATAGAAAATACAACACATTACATACAATACCATACATACCAGAGCAGACAATATAAACCACTCAAATCATACAACACAAACCACATCATACAATATGTGCAAAAGTACGATCCTAAAATATACTAACTAAATATCAATACAAAATACAATACCATACAAGCAATACAATAGAATACATGCCACACAATACAGACCATACCATACACTACACATGATCCAACACAAAGAATACAGTAGTACCATAGGATAGAAGAATATACTATAACATACTATGCCATAGCATTAATACTATAACATATCATACCAGATAATAGAATGCAGACAATGCAAAAGACACAGTACAGAGCAGCAGCAGGGCCAGCTGGGTGCTGGCCTGGGTGGCAGAGGTTGGTGTTGGCTCCCGAGGTGAGCTGGTCAGTGTGGACTCCCCAGCAGCACTCGGTGGTGTTGGCTCCTGAGCAGTGCTGTGTGTGGGAGTCTGCTCGGAGGTGGCATTGGAGGGCCCTGGAGGACAGAACGCAGCACAAACCAGACCTCGCACTACAGAAGGAACAGCACTACAAGAGAAAGTAATCTACAGTCTGGTGCAATACGGAGGATGAAATACCTAGAAGGAAAAAAACACAACACACTAAATACCATAACATACCATGCAACGCAGACAACAATGCAACACATACGAAACAGGATACAATACTTAGGACAGAGAACAGAAAATTCATCGTAAAGTACAACACAGTACAAAACACAATACCATGCACGCACTACCATAGCATAATGCACAATACAGTACAATGCCATACATTCAAAAAATACAATAAAAGGTACAATAGGATCCATGTAATAGAAGCAATATGATCCACGATGAGCAACACAGGAGGTACCATATAATATATGCCATACATATAAGAAAAGAAATACCACAGCATTAACTACATAAACTATATGCATTGGAACTAGTATAATACATAAAATACATACAATGCAATAAGTACAAATGCATATCATGAAGACATACAACATAATGAATGCCATAGCATAGAATCCATACTGTATGATAGAATCCATCCCACAGAATGCATAAAATAGATACAATACATATAACACAATAGCTACCACACCATGCATAGAATGCACCATACAAAACATACTCAACACGAGATAAAATACTATACATACAATACCATATCGTACAACACTTTACACTGAAACACATACAATAGGAAACATACAGTACAACACATAGAATAGGATGAAATAGTTGCCATACAATACATACTACAAAACACATACCATACAATAAATACCATACAGCACATACAATAAAATACCATACCATACAACACAGTACAAAGCAAACTACAGTACAGGGTGAGATACAGTGTTAACTACAATACAATAGGAAAGTGACCATGCAAAGCATGCAAGAGAAAAACATCAATACTTAGAAGACAATACATACAATAAATACCACACCACACAGTACATACACTACAGACATTACATAAAATACAGCATCAAACATACAAGGTACAATAGAAAATAGAATACACAGAAACAATGTGATACATATGATACCAACAGAATAAAATATATATATACCACACCATATAATACCAAATGCAATAAAATACAAATACAATTCATTAGGAAATACCAAATATGTTAGAAACCATACAGTACAAAAGACAACACCATGCATACGAGGCAATAAATACCGTACGACACAGAAAAGAGATTAGGTAAGGTAGACAAGAATAATATACAAGTGTTATACCTAACACAATACAGGCAGTACAATACCTTACAGAATGCAATACAGAAATTCAAAACACAGGGAAAAAAACCCCAAAACAACACTAAATGCAAAATACAGGACAATGAAAAATACAATACATTCAATAAAATGTAAGCAATACCGTACATACAATCATCATAGAATCATAGAATCATCATAGAATCATTAAGGTTGGAAGAGACCTCAAGGATCATCTAGTCCAACCATCCCACCACCACCTATTACCCACTAAACCATGGCCTTCATAGGATAGATATGATATGTACGATATTGCACCATTCGATACTTGCAGTACACAATACAAAACAAATTACACTATAACACAAAGCATGCAAAACAATAAGCAAAATACAATACACAACACAAAATAAAAAAACAAAATACAAAATATGACCTGACTCATCTCCTGCGACACCACCATCCTTACTGTACGTACAATACCGTATATGTCAAACAAAACCACGCACACCATACAACAGAACACATGCAAACCCATACATACTCCAACACTAAACCATACACACATACGGTACAACACCTAACATACCGTACCCTAAATATCGTACCCTAAAGACCATTCCCTACCCTACATACTGTGCCACAGCAGACCATACCCTGCTCCAAAACTGTACACACACTACCTTACCAAGCGTACCTTACTGTGCAAAATGCCCCCTGCCACGCAGAACAAAACACCGTACACGCCACACCATACGCACACACTAAATGCAACACAAAACGTTGTGCAACGCAGGCAACACAGTGTCATATCACGCCCAGTGCCACACCTTATTCAGGCTATACCATTCCCAGTGCCATACCATATGCACAATACAGAATACCATACCATACTCACCGGACAAACCATACATGATGCATAATACGATAGCATACCTACCATACCTGCAAACCCTGCCCTACCTATAAACCGTGCCAGAGAAACCACACTATGCATACAACACAACACAGACTCTGCCATACCGATACTGCATGCCATACAATACACACTTTCAGTACACACCAGCCCACGCAACATCCAAACGATGCAGTACGACACAGAACATGCAATACAATAAATAGCATACCATAAAAGAAGCACAAGATGCTGTACAGAATGGAATACGTACAGCGCAATACAAGCACTACAGTACAATACAAAGTACAATACATACTGTACAGCCTATAGGCCTCCATCCCCGCTGTACGACTCGTGCCACCAAGTCTCGCTAACGCCAATGAATACACAAGCGAACACAATACATATTGTATATACTCTCCCACAAAATAGTGTGCAAAACTATAGAGCAATACAGGTCAATCTAAAGTAGAAGACAAGCCATACAATGCATAACATAAAATACATGACACACAGTTCAGAGACCCTTCCACGTGTGCCGGGTGCTGTTGCGCTGCTCCCCCCAAAGGCAGGCGCTGCCCAGCTGCAGGCCGGCATCTCTGCCGCTGGCCTCAGGGCAGACGTTTCCAGCCGCGGGGCTCTCCAGGGCCAGCCTGTGCCCCAGGATACTATCAGCCTTCTTGGCTATGAGGCCACACTGCTGGCTCATTGGTAACTTTTTGTCCACCAGAACTCCCAGGTCCTTCTCTGCAGAGCTGCTTCCCAGCAGGTCAAACCCTAACATCTGCTGGGTTATTCCTCCCTAGGTTCCAGACCCTACATTTGCCTTTACTGAATTTCATAGAATCATAAAATCATAGAATGGTTTGGGTTGGAAGGGACCATCTAGAGAATCAGAGATAAACAAATGTGATTTTCATGTTCAGTGGTGATACAAAGTGGTGGTGTTTTCAGAATGATGGTAAACTTAGGCAAGTAGGAGGGAAAATCAGGAGTGATGATCTGCCAGGGTGATCTCAGACCAATATTCAAGAGCAATATCAGAGATGCTGTAGTTCAGAAAGCAAGTATGGACTTTCCAGAGCTGCAAATGTGAGGAAGAAAGTTAAATTCTGGGAAACGTAAGCTACAGAACCAAGGAAGATTTTGCCCGACTGCAGTTTTTCTGTTAAAAGAACTAAAACTTAACCAGTAGTTGTTACAAAATATACCCCTTGATTCCTTTACCTAAGTACATAATATAACATTCTGCATTTCTTAATTTGGGGAGATACCAAATGCTTGGTGTTTCACTATAGTCTATAACAAGGAAACAACAGAAGCAACCTTGACTTAAAGATTTAAAATTTCCTGAGATTATTGATCTCTGTTTGAAACTAGTATAACAGATAGGATTCACCTTGGTTTTATCCAGAAGCTTTAGTTCACGTGTGTAAACTGCAACATAAGCTGAGACTCAGTAGATGAGCAGATCTTCCACTAAATTAATTCAGAATACAGAGATGTGAACAAAATTTAGTGATGCTGACAAATCACTTGAAAGCCCTCGTAGTTTGTTGTGTTATTGATTTTCTAAAGAATCAGAACAGAACACAAACAGAAAGCAGTAATATAGAAGTTAAGCAACACAGTAGAATATTGTCTGGGAACTGATGTTTTCAGATGCTTGTTAATATTCATTGTCTTAACACATGACCTTATATAGGAATGAGATTTAAGAAAACCAGAATAAATGTAAATTTCCTCAAGACTGTCAGCCCTCTCAATTCTAAGATCAATGGGGTGTTCGAATGAACATAACCAATAAAAAAATTATCAGCAGGTCCAGGAAAGGTTCTTTGATTTTATTTTTTAAAACATACCTGAAAAAGTAAATTCTTCTACAGCAAAGTACCTGCTGATAAATATTATACAACACTATCCTCATTTGGGAAAATTTATAAATAAAAACAAAAAAACACACACACACAGACAGACAACCATACAAAAAAAAAAAAAGAGAGAGAGAAAGGTAATAGAATCATAGCGTGGTTTGGCTTGGAAGGGACCTCAAAAGATCATCTAGTTCCAACTCCCCTGCCATGGGCAGAGACATCCTCCACTAAACCAAATTGCCCAATGCCCCATCCTACTCGGCCTTGAACTCTTTCAGGGAGGGGGCATCCACAGCTTCTCTGGGAAACCTGTGCCAGTGCCTCACCACCCTCACAGGGAAGAATTTCTTCCTAATATCTAATCTAGATCTCCACTCTTTTAGTTTAAACCCACTCCCCCTTGTCCTATCACTCCCTGTCCTTGTAAACAGCCCCTCGCCAGCTTTTCTGTAGGCCCCCTTTAGGTACTGGTAGGCCACAATTAGATCTTCCTAATCTCCCTTCTCTTGTCTAGGCTGAAAAATCCCAACTCTCTCAGCCTATCCTCATAGGCTCCAGCCCTCTGATCAACTTTGTGGCCCTCCTCTGCACTTGCTCCAGCAGCTCCATGTCTTTCCTGTAATGGGGACCCCAGAGCTGGTCACAATACTCCAGGTGGGGTCTCACAAGGGCACAGTAGAGGGGCAGAATCCTCACCCTTGACCTGCTGGCCACACTATTTCTGATGCAGCCCAGGACACGGTTCATGTTCAGCTTTTCATCAGTCATCACTCCCAAGTCCTTCTCCTTGGGGCTGCTCTGAACCCATTCTCCACCCAGCCTGTAGCTGTGCTTGGGATTGCACCAACCCGTATGTAGGACCTTGCACTTGGCCTTGTTGAACTTCTTACAATTCGCACAGGTCCACCTCTCTAGCCTGTCAAGGTTCCTCTGGATGGCATCCCTTCTCTCCAGCATGTCAACTGCACCACACAGCTTGGTGTCATTGGCAAACTTGCTGAGGGTGCATACATGAAATTATAGACCAGATTTTTATTTATATTATGTAATATATATCACAGAATCACAGAATCACAGAATCACAAGGGTTGAAAGGGACCTCGAAAGATCATCTAGTCCAACCCCCCCTGCCAAGGCAGGGCCACCTAGAGCACATCACTCAGGAACACGTCCAGTCGGGTTTTGGATGTCTCCAGAGAAGGAGACTCCACAACCTCTCTGGGCAGCCTGGTCCAGTGCTCTGTCACCCTCACAGTAAAAAAGTTTTTCCTCACATTAACCCGAAACCTCCTGTGCTCCAATTTGCACCCATTGCCCCTTGTCCTATCGCTTAGTGAGGCCAAGAAGAGCCTGGCTCCATCTTCCCGACACTCACCCTTAACATATTTATAAACATTGATGAGGTCACCCCTCAGCCTTCTCTTCTCCAAGCTAAAGAGACCCAGCTCCTTCAGCCTTTCCTCATAAGGGAGATATTCCACTCCCTTAATCAACTTAGTGGCTCTGTGCTGGACTCTCTCTAGCAGCTCCCTATCCTTCTTAAGCTATAATATATGTACAGATAGAGATGTATAAATACAATTAAACACATAGATTGCCTTCATAATACTTTTTTTTGTACACAGCAACATATTTCAGGCATTTCCTGTTATTTGAAAGGCATTAAGGCAAAATGATGGTTGCTAGAACAAGTTTTGCATTTCAGTCATCCTGATGAGCAGGTAAAAAAATGAACTCAAAACAAACAGAACAAAACCTCAGGCTGCAAAAGCATTGACTATTCTAGCATATACAGTGTGCAGCGGAGGAGGAGGGCAATAAAGATGACAAAAGGACTAGAGGGCATCATTTATGAAGAACAGATAAGGATATGTGATTTGCTCAGCTTAGAGGTGACTGAGGGGTGATCTCATTGCTGTCTACAACTGTCAGGAGAGGCAGAGGAGAGGAAGGTGCTAATCTCTCTCCAGTGTCCTGTGACAGAATAGAATAGAATAGAATAGAATAGAATAGAATAGAATAGAATAGAATAGAATAGAATAGAATCATTAAGGTTGGAAGAGACCTCAAGGATCATCCAGTCCAACCGTTCCCCACCACCTATTAACCACTAAACCATGTCCTTCAGTACCGTGTCTAACCTTTCCTTAAATACCCGCAGGGACGGTGACTCCACCACCTCCCTGGGCAACCTGTTCCAATGTCCGACCACCCTTTCCGAGAAGAAATTTCTCCTAATCTCCAACCTGAACCTCCCCTCACAGAACTTTCAGCCATTCCCCCTAGT
>VWZZ01002542.1:1210-20659 GCA_013399095.1 Psophia crepitans | reverse complement strand
TTGGGCTGCAGAGTGAAACCTCCCCCGGGGCTCCAGGGAGCCACCCCGCCAGTGCCGTCGCTCCGACTCGCTCGTCACTCCCCGCAGGCTCCCAGCAGGACGGGTGAGAACGGCCGGCTTCCCCACGGGACACGCAGGGTACGAGCCCTGCTCTCCCTGGCCGCTCCCCGCCAGGAGCCGTGCCGAGGTGAACGGTACTTCGAGAGATTCAGGCAGGTAACACGACTTCTTTTTTTTTTTTTAAAAAAAAAGTTACAAATCTTTTAATAAAATTCGTTATAAATTACAGTTTCCCCGGAGAACAGGCTCCGGTGTATAAAATGGGAGACAGGCTGGATAGAGCAGGGGAAGCACCAACAGGAACCTCTTTCCCCACAGGAAAGAAGAAAGAGGGACAGAAAGGTTCTGACAGACATTTATTGGGGAAAAGGAAAAAAAAACCACACCAAAAAGCCACCTCTGAGAGTAGTCCAGTGGATGTAGAGAGACATTAGTCCCTGTCCCTCCGTTCCTCCGCCCTCCCAAATCCTTACCCCCAGAGACACACACACACAAGTCCCGTTTCAGTCACGTATTTTAACAGACCCAGGGTCCCAGCAACAGTCTGAAGAAACTCATCTTCTGCAGCCCAGGGGCCGGCAGGGATTTTGGAGCAGCGGAGAGACAGCCTCCTCGATGCAGACCCTGCAGACCACAGCAGGCACGGTGGCACCGTGTCCTGGCTCCTGTTTGAGGAGACAAGCCCAGGGGGCCGGGCCCAGGCGGCGGCTGCAGCCCGTTCTGCAGGGAAAGGGCGCTCTGCCCCGCAGCGGGCTGGGGGGGCGCGGATGCCGCAGTCCTCAGCGCCCCCCACACGCAGCGGGGCCGGCCGACCCGCAGAGCCAAGCGGCAAGCGCTGACGGCACGCACGGGGGAAGGAGGGGGGACAGCGGGTTCGGGAAAGGCTGGCACACAGAGCTGAGAGCTTGACGCCGAGATGATGAGCTGAAACGAAGTTGCTTCCCGACAGGGGTTTTGCGGGGTGCTCTGCCAGCCAGGTGCCCCCCCCCAGGGCAGGTACCCCCCTCTCAGCGCCCTCTGGGCAGCCCGGAAGGCACCGGGGCTGGGCAGCCAGTGAGATTCCGCTTCCCTACCGTGCTGCGGGGGGAAGATGGGTGCACGGAGAGAGGTGAAATCCAGGCGGAGCGGGAGCGGAGGGGAGCCTGGCCACGCGTGCTGGCATGCGAGGCGGCGGCGGCTGTCACTCCAGGACAGCCATGAGGAGATGGAGCTCCCGAAAGGCACTGCCATGGCGGCCGCTGAGCCCAGACTTGCTCTTGACAATGTTGCTGATGTTTTTCAGCTGCTTGTAGCACAGCTTGCATTTATGGAGCCTGCAAAAAAAAACAACCCCAAACAACCAGCCAGCAGCCACAGCATGAATCCTCGGCCGCTTAAGAGATGCGCTTGTTCCTGCGGCGCCGACGGGGCGGCTCGAGCAGGACAGAAAACACAAGCCCTGTGAATGGCCTGGAAGAGGCTGAAACAGGAACGCGGCTCTGCAGAAAGACAGTGTATTCAGCCCACGTCCCGGTGACACAGAGAGTGGCACCCACATTAAGGGCTCTTTCACTCCTCTTCCTCCCCTTGGCAGTAAAGTCCGGGGAGGAGGGAGGTGCTGTTTTCGGAGGGCCAGTTCTCAGAGCAGAGCTATCCTCTGATGAGCTGGAAATCAAGGGCCCGGCTGACAACTCCTGCCTCTTGTGAGGCAGAGGGTGAAACTACAGGGTGGTTTTACTCCTGACCGACTCGCGCTTTGTTTAGCTATGACTCAATACACAGTGACAGAGGAAGAAGCAGTCCTCGGTCTTCTCAGAGCAGGAGGGTTTGGTGCTTGCAGACAAAAGGGAAGGCATGTCCAGGCTAGTACCAAAGCCTCGACAGCGAGAAACAAAGCTCAGCCGCCAGAAAGGCTGGTTCAAAAGGGGAACCAGCGGAGGGGAGCGCCTCACCTTTCCTCTCTGGTGATGTCCACTCCAACAGAAGGTGGTGCGGCGAGGATGTCCGTGATCAGCGGCAGGAATCTCTGGAGAATGAGTTTCAGGGAGGTGCAGCCTGTCTGCACGTAACTGAAAGACAAACGGAGAATCGAGTCCTACGTGAATTTCGTTCCTGCCCTCCCGGCGCACAGCCCTCGCTCACGTCCAGCCACTGGGGAGAATCCGCTCGGATGAGCCCCCTTCGCCACCCGCTCTGCCAAGGACAGCGGCAGCCAAGTGCCAACAAGGCCTTGGTCGGACGAAGCTGGCCCTCCCGAAAGGCCCTGGCGCACCCCCTGTAAGCGGGGCCCTTCTGCCCGAGCTGCCGAGGGGGCCTGGCAGGGGCCTCTCCCGCTGGGAGGGGGACGGGCAGAAACTCCATCTTAAGAGAGCAGCTGCCTATTTTTGCCACCTAACGACGAGGTTCAAAGCCATCTTCCGAGAGACCCCAAGGCTGTTACGGGACTTCACTCCCCCTGGCTCAAGCCACCAGTTTCACTGCCATCAGCCTGCAGAGCTCCCTTGTTCTACATCGACCTGACCGCTCCCGGCTGCCAGAGCTGCCGTCAGCCTCAACATCCCCTTCTCCTCGCCCACGCACGCCTTCCGCGCCTCTCCCCACACGCGCGTGGCAACCCCCGTTGCTCTTTTCCAGACGTCGTATCAGCGTTATACTAAATCAGCTGTGGGGTTTGGTTGTTTTTTTTTCTCAGGATTTTCTTTAAGCTACAAAATACCAAGCGGAGGTCTCCTACGAATACCCACACCTCGTCCCCCAAGCACACCACGCTCTTCGGGCCTCACCTTTCGTATTTACTTTGGAGCAGTTTCTCTATCTGCGGCAGGACGATAGTACACAAATCCAGCTTCCAGAGAGACCTGCAAAGAAAAGGGACACGTTCTGAGGCTTCACAAGGCTGAGGTGACACAAATAACGCTTTCTGGCAAAAAAAAAACCCCCGGGCAGCAGCACTCAAGTCTCCTGCGCAAGGTCACTGACTCCCCCTTGCGATAGGAAGCGAGATATTTTGTTGAGTCGCAGCAGTTCTTCTAAAAGTGATTCTAAGCCTTGGCTTTTCCTTGCGAGGCCCCGTTTGCCCACAGCCAAGGCCCCACACGGCCGGTTTGAAGATCCACCTACAAGCACACGCGTTTCACGCCGCCGCGGCCCCAGGTGCTGCCCCCAACTCACGCTTTTTGGTTGACGATATTCAAGAGGTCCACGACAACAGACAGATCGTTGATTGCCACCGCGGAGTCCACAGAGTTCTGAGAGAGAAGGGGAAGACAACGTTTACTGCAGAGCTCAAACTGGCTAGACTAAGGCGATTATTATCTAGCGCTGCTTTTCAAAACACAAGGTAGAGACAACATGGGGTTGGCTCGGGAAGAGAAGATAGCTCTCACATCAGAGAGTTCTCTCCACGTTCCTTTGTGACCATTCAAAGGTGGGCCACAGCAGCACCATGTGGTGCAGCCCTGGGGACAAAAGCTGCCAGAACCCACATTTTATCTGAGAGGCAGCATCAGCCCGCCGCCGGCCAAAAGAACTGCTCAGCGGCTCTCCTCACGAGCCGCAGGTATCTCCACCCCCTTGCCTTGATGTCACCGGTGCTCCACACAGCCCGCACGGTGTCCAGGTTCTTGTGACGGCTGGTGAGTACCACACACATGGTCTCGTGGCCTTTCCTGATCTGGGACATGGCTTCCTCGTCCACGAGCTCCGTCTGGCTTTGGTTTTTCACAGCCTGAAAGTACAGACGCCGATGGAGGAGCGGTAACGGAGCAGGATGGCACAGAAGGGAAGGAGCTTTCCCTGGCCTAGCTGAGAGCTAATTTTGGTGTACGGAGGGACAGGAAATACTGACTTCCCTGCAGATTGTTTTATAAACACTTTGAAACAGAAATGCTCAGTTTGCTCCAGCTTCAGCTACTTCTCTTTCACCTCTTCTACTGCATCAATCAAACAGGTTTGAAGCTTTGGCAAAATTCTCAAAATTGGAAAAAGTTAAGCAGAAGTAAGCTTTCCAAACCAGTATGTTTTGATGAAGAAATGTTTTCATGCAAACCCTGCGGCTTTTTTATGTGAAACCTTCATGTGAAATCACCAAATTCTATTACAAAGCATAAATCTTGCACAATTTATTAGACACACGATTTGATTCCCACCCACACCATACTGGAATCTCTCTTCCTCCGCTCACATTTAGAGCTTGGGATCATGAGGATGATCCCATGTCCCTTTTTGGGACAGGGAACACCCCGCTGAGCGAGGCCAAGACATCCCCAAGAGGCAAGAGGGAAAGACTCATCATTATGTGTAACAGCAGAGACCAGTTTTCTACATGAATCACTGTCCAGCAGGTGGAATTGTTCAGTGTCTGGTGAAAGCAGTTGGGAGGCAGGAGAGGACACAGGGGAAGCACCAGGTGAGCAGAGGGAGAGCGGGAGGTAACGTGTTCTGCGTCAGGGCTGAGGACTGCAGGCTGCAGGAAGCACCTAAGACACTCCCATACCTCAGAGAACCCCCTTTCTGATGCCACCCACCACAAACACCGGCTGGAAATGTTTGTCCAGAGACACTTACTGGTAGAAAGTCTGAGGCTTTCAGGCCAATGGGCTCATTCCTGGCTGCAGGAATCACTGACGGCTCTGTTCTGCTCAAAGGAGTTGAGGAGGCAACTGGCGGCCTCTGGAACGGATCAGGCTACAGGAGAAATTGGGATAAATGCTCTAGAAGCAACAATCTGGCCTTAGCCTGGGGTCACAGAATCCAGGATTAGTTTGGGTGGGAAGGGACCTCAAAAAATCATCTAGTTCCCACCCCCTGCCATGGGCAGGGACACCCCCCACCAGCCCAGGCTGCCCAAAGCCCCATCCAACCTGGCCTTGGGCACTGCCAGGGAGCCAGGGGCAGCCACAGCTTCTCGGGGCACCCTGGGCCAGGGCCTCAGCACCCTCCCAGGGAAGGATTGCTGCCTCCCAGCTCAGCTCCAGCTCCCCTCCTGCAGCTTCAGGCCCTTGCCCTTGGCCTGGCCCTCCCTGCCCTGGAACCAGCATCTCTCCAGCTTTCCTGTAGGCCCCAAAGTCCTTTTTTCCTGACCCACTTTCCAGTCACAGCACAGTCCTAATGCAGAAGCAGTCTCCAATTTGCTGGCACAGTTCAAGAGGCAATAAAGTTTCTCTCAGGTACACGCCAAGACATAATTAAGGTTTGCAAAGAACATGGAGATGCCCCAGCAGAAATGCCAAGTGCTGTCATTGTTATCATGACATCTAAAATTAGGGCAACGGGCCACGGCCAGCCTGAAGGCAAGGAGAGAATTCTACAGAAGCCAGTATAACATATCCTGGCCCATCAGCTGCTTGGCACAAAATAGCACCTGCAGAAACCGGGCACTTGGTTCTCTTCAGAGTGCCCCAATTTTGAGATGCAAGGAGAAACACCCCTGCAAAAGCAACAGAGCCATCGCCCGCTGCAGTCCTGGCTTTCGATTTGACGGCTCGGGCAAGACACATGCAGGACAAAGTCTGCAGCTGCACTTTTACTGCTCTTCAGTAAGACATCAGCTGGATTAAAAGTCCTAAAGCCTCCAGCACTCACACATCTTTCAGAGCGGGAGCACGAAGAGCCATTAACAGATCATACAGTACGTACAAGTTCCTGCTTTGGCAACGGGGTCTGGACATCGGCAGCTTGGCTGGGCTTCGCTGCTTCCTTTGCAGTTACGGGCTCTACCAAGACAGAAAGCAGTGGGAAAGCAGAAACTGACTGTTCCTTTCAAGAGAAGTTGAGAGCAAAGGTTCTGTATAGCTGGGCTACAAGTAGCCGTTCCTGCAGACATGCGGCTCTCCTCCTTTCGAGGGCCACTAACCCTGTTCCCACCAAGGGGTCACTTTCCTACTCACCATCCTCAGGAGGGGCTGGAAAGGGCTCGTTTCGAGGAGGAGTTCGACCTACAGAAAGAAAGGAAATAAATAAATAAATAAAGAAGGAGCATCCAAGGCTGTGATATGTCAACCTTGGAGCTGGGAGATCTTCAGCAACCCCACTGATTAGGGCAATCGGCGATTAGACAGAGTTATCTCCTTCAGACCTTGATGCTATCGTTGAGTTTAGCCAAAGGCTTTCAGCCTTCATGGCTGGGAGGGACAAAACTGACTCATGTCATGCCTTGCTGCTGTAGAGGTGCAAAGCACAATAAAAGGCACCGTCACAACAAATTACATTAGAAAAAGAATACACCTCCTGCTAAATTAATTTCAAGAAGTAAATAAAAATTATTAATTGCTTAGAAAGAGTATCTCATTTTTCTCACATAAAAAAATATGAGACACAGGCATTGCACTACGCCTCCTAAACAACACTCTCTGCTTTAACAAAACATTCTGCCTTGTCTTCTTTAATGGAGGCTGCTGATTTTACACACATCAAAACTCGAAGCTAATAAAGATCCCGTAACACCGCTGCCCTTCCCGATCGGGACAGGAAGGCATTGCCTGCAGTGGAGCTCTGGATTCTGAGCCAGGCTTCCACCAGACATCACTGCACCAGAGCAAAGCAGTTCACCAGCATGATCAGTGGTTTGGCACCCAAGCGTAGAGTTAAATAAGAGTTTTCTAAACTCCCCCAGCCACAGGCAAAACCTCTACTATGGTAAGCCAAAACTCACTTCTGCTGAGCCCATTTGACACCTACGGGTCTAATCCAGCCACCACTCCAAAGCACAATAAACCCTGGTACTGACAGATAGCGTTCTTGGGCTGGAAGATCTCTTTGTAATCCTCCGGATTCTGGATCTCGGCCCTTGATTCCTTCTCATCCCGGTCATCTTCACTGCTGGGACTGCGCCTCTCGCTCTCCGAGTTGTGCTTCACTCTGCTGTGGAAAAAGAAATGCTGTCAGGGCAAGTCATATGGGTCCTGCCAGAGAGAGCCAGAGCGGCAGGCTCCTTGTACACCTCCTTAATATCTTGAAGCCCAACAAGCCAGCAGATTCCCTTACCTTTGTGGCTTGCTGCAGCTAGTTGAGGGCCTGTCATAGATGCGGCGAAGGGAGGACCCCGTGGGGGTAGGTGGCACAAGAGGCTCATCATCCCTGATCAGCCCGTGAGGAACGGAACCCGACTTTGTGACTTTGCTGAGATCCACAACGAAGGAAGAGACTGTGCTTTGCGCAAAGGAAACTCCTGTCTGCAGAGGCAAAAGATCAAGGTGATTCACCAGCGAGCAGGGAGCAAGGCAGGTTTTTTAAGAACAGGCAAGATGGAGCGACCCTGAGCAACCGTGCTTGAGAAGGTCTCAGTTCAGTGCTTTGGCTTTTTCAACCTCAAGCTGCCAATGTTTTATGAAAGGCTACAATAAAACTTCTGCCAAGCATAATTTCTAAATGCCGGTCAAATCAAGCCTCAGTTCTTTCCTCCAGAAGCCAAGAAGAGACAAAGTGGAGCACAAGGTTGCTGAAAGCAAAAGCACACAAGTTCTGTCTAAGTGCTGGGCACGTTGCAAGCCCTGGCCACTTACATTCTGACATAAGTTTAAAGGTCAGAAAGCCTGCAAGGAGGCAAGAGGATTTTATCTCATGCTTCACAGCCGCCTCCTGCTCTCCTCAGGCACAGCAGCTTACCAGCTGGTTGTTGCAGATAGACAAGTCAGCTACTTTGCCCCAGTTCACCACGACCACATCAAAACAGCGCTCCGGCTCCCAGCCGTACACACGCAGGGAATCCTCGAAGCCACTGTACAAGCAGCAGCCATCCGGGTTGAAGAGCACACACCTGGGAGGAAGGCACGTGGAGAATCAGGCACACCTTGCCAGCCCTGCTCAGTCCCACAAGGACCCCAGGGCAGCGCTCCCGACTTCACCGAACACCTCCAGACCCACTTCGAACAGTGAACCGACCGATCTGGTGTCCGCCAGTGCAATCTGGTGGGCCGGTGCAATGTCTCCAGCAGCCCAAACTTCTCCCCAGTAAAGTCTCTCTTTGGGGAAAGCCTCCCTTCACACACACATCCCCTTTAATTTCTGCCTGGGACACTGCAGTAGGAATTTAATATACCTGACAGGAGTAGCCTCCTCTTCAATACAGCTCACAACTTGAAACTTCTCCAAGTCCCAGAACCGAACAGTCCTGTACACACAACAGAACAAAAATCATTGCTCATCCCTCTAGAGATCTGCTGTAGGACCCGGTATTGAACGAACATGCTAATAGCTAGAACACCACCACCCTCAGCAAGTTCACTGATGACACTGAGCTGTGTGGTGGGTCGACACGCTGGAGGGAAGGGATGGCGTCCTGAGGGACCTGGGCAGGCTGGAGAGGTGGGACCGTGTGGAGTTCAACAAGGCCAAGGGCAAGATCCTACACGTGGGTCGAGGCAATCCCAGGCTCAGCCCCAGGCTGGGTGGGGAATGGCTGGAGAGCAGCCCTGAGGAGAAGGGCTGGGGGACGAGAAGCTCACCATGAGCCGGCAGTGTGCGCTGGCAGCCCAGAAAGCCCCCCGTGTCCTGGGCTGCATCCCCAGCAGCGGGACCAGCAGGGCCAGGGAGGGGATTCTGCCCCTCTGCCCCGCTCTGCTGAGACCCCCCTGCAGTGCTGCCTCCAGCTCGGGGGGCCCCAGGGCAGGAAGGACACGGAGCTGCTGGAGCGAGGCCAGAGGAGGCCCCGGAGATGCTGCGAGGGCTGGAGCCCCTCTGCTCTGGAGCCAGGCTGAGGGAGCTGGGCTTGTCCAGCCTGGAGCAGAGAAGGCTGCGGGGAGCCCTTGGAGCCCCTCCCAGTGCCTGCAGGGGCTGCAGGAAAGCTGGAGAGGGGCTGGTTGCAGGGCATGGGGGGCCAGGCCAAGGGGAAGGGCCTGAAGCTGCAGGAGGGGAGCTGGAGCTGAGCTGGGAGGCAGCAATCCTTCCCTGGGAGGGTGCTGAGGCCCTGGCACAGGGTGCCCCGAGCTGTGGCTGCCCCTGGCTCCCTGGCAGTGCCCAAGGCCAGGCTGGATGGGGCTTTGGGCAGCCTGGGCTGGTGGGGGGTGTCCCTGCCCATGGCAGGGGTGGGAACTAGACGGGCTGGGAGGTCCCTTCCCACCCAAACCAGTCTGGGATTCCATGACTTTGGCTGTTGTGCACACCCAACTAGCAGAAGGCTAGTCTAGCTAAGATCCGTTCCAGACACAGATGCTTAGAGGCTCCAGAGGCTACAGATCGGTATTTGGAGCTGACCCGGAGCTAAGGACACCCTGCTAGCTGAGCAGGCCTGCTTGCTGCTGAGGTAGGATGTCAGCTGGATTAGTGGGATGCTTGAGGCTATCACATTGTTTACTAGCGTGGCAGAAGGTGCCATCAATTTTGGATGAGAAGGCAAGAGCTCCATGTCCTGCACATCACAGGCATGACGTGCTGCTGGCCAGATGTCAGGCTCCAGCAACAGCAAGTTTGAGTTGTGCAACATTCCTATTTTCTACGATCCTAAAAGGAAGGGCATCGAGAAAGGGAGCTGACATATACAATTCCCTTCTTTCTCCCTCCCCTTCTGTACCTGTCAGAGCTGCCAGAAGCCAAAAGGTATTCATTGGGATGGAATTCCACAACCTTTACTGGGCCGGTGTGTCCTGTGAACTCAAACATTATCTTCCCAGCAGCCAGATCCCACAGCTGGAAGAAAGAACGAACAAAGATACTATCGAAAAGGTTTCATGTTGGACAATTCCACCGCGCTTTGGATTTCCCTGTACTGGCAACCTTCTAACGCTTCTCCTCCCCCAAGAACAGAGTCAAGTTTGTCAAAGAATGCAACGGTCAGGGACAGAGTGCCGTCCCTATCATTTCACAGAATCACAAGGGTTGGAAGGGACCTCGAAAGATCATCTAGTCCAACCCCCCTGCCAAGGCAGGGCCACCCAGAGCACATCACTCAGGAACGTGTCCACTAGGGTTTTGAACGTCTCCAGAGAAGGAGACTCCACAACCTCTCTGGGCAGCCTGCTCCAGTGCTCTGTCACCCTCACGGTGAAAAAGTTTTTCCTCATGTTAACAAAACTCTTCTTTAAATTTCTTTCTTTCTACCTTTTTTTTTTTTGCATTCACTTTTAAATTGTCTATTTAGCTTTAATTCCTAATTTGTTCCCTGGAAGCTTCTGGTTTGTACTTAAGACACTGGTATAAGATACAGCAGTCCCACCTGATTAAATTTCAGAAGCAAAAACCCTGAATGCTTTAGGAATTCATTCTCCCTGTGCTGTAGTCACCACTGAAAAATCCATAGTGAAATGACTGATGAGTTTATTTCACGTGAAGCTGAAGACAAACACCAGTCCCTTTGCTCACATCCCTCCGTACCGCATCAGAAACGCCCCAAGTCGCTGCCTCGGTCCACACTTTGCCAAATTCCTTCTCTCGCTCCGCTCGGGCCTGACAGCGAGTTTCAGACTGACCATCACGTGCGAGGCGTACGTAACACGCCCCGACTGAATTAACTGAGCAGAGCCAGGACCTGGCGTGATGAAGCACAGTGCTGTGGACACAGCGCTGAGGCCAGCGTTTGGGTATCGCAGTTCGGCCACCACCAAGGCTTGACTCTCCACGCACACAGAACCAACGTGGCTGCCGGATAAGCGCATGTCAACACGCAGAGCTGGTTTTTGGATGTTGTGGGCCACTGGACGCGATCCCCGTAGAGAGACTGGGCCCTGCAACGCCACGGGGCTCAGCCAGCTGCCTAACGAGCTAAGGGGGTTTGAGGGAGCGCTGCTAATGCCCGGTAAAAAGAGGATCCCAGCATTCCTGTGTGCCACGAGCACATAAGGAGGGTGTCACAATAAATTACCTTTACAGTGTGATCATCAGCAGCAGAGGCTAACCATTTCCCATCAGGGCTAAAGCGGAGACATCGAACTGCTTCCGTGTGACCCTGAAAGGAGAAAAACAAATAGTATTTTCTTTTTGTTTTCCCTCTTCCTTTAGACAGAATTCTGGCTTTCATCTTTCAATCCTATACAATGTAATAAAATCAAACCAAGTAACTGTCTCAGAGTCCACAGCCCACAGAACACTAAACTCAAGAGCTACACCCATCCACACTAAATGGGTGTAATCTCTCTCATCTAGGCATTTCTGGCATCAGCCTAAGCATGGTAAATACAGATCTGGCTTAATTAATAAAAATCAATTTTAAATTATTCAGCTCTATGGGTGTCAGACAGAAGCGCTGTGCCATTAACGTGGTTTCTGAATTAAATCAGCATGCAGCAAGTTCTTTGGGCAGAAAAAGGCCCCGCAAATAGAACCACCTCGGTGCAGCGGGGACTTGCACGGTGATGCCAGTAGTGTACAGAAACATGCACAGACGCTCTCCGTTCCCCCCAGGCTACAGCACACGAACTCCTCTGACATCCATTTCATATTCCCTGTAAGGTCAGAGGCCTGCAGAGGTTTGCCAGGCCCCTTCACAAATCGTGCGGATCTTATTTTTATACTGGCAAACTAGGAAGTTAATTGTAGACAATTAGACAATCGCTATTTGAGGCTTGCTCACACGTCCTCAACAGAAATCCTTCTCCTCTCTTCTCCTGAAAGCTAATGAAGGACTTTTACCTTGTACCTGAAGACGCAGCCTTTTCTTCTTACATCCCAGAGCTACGGGGAAGAAAAGCAAACACAAGATATGCTCAGAGCAGTATGTGGGGAGCCCGAGAATCCCGTCAGAACAACAGCTTTCCCTGTCACCAAGCCGATAAACGCTGCAGGATGAAAACACCAAAGGGGCTGTTGAATCCCTGTTTCCTTCAAGGGTATTTCCTAACCTCATCTCCCAAGTGGGAATCACTTCTGGAAGGTATTTCTTATTACAGCAGCTCAGCTCCTACAGTTAAATACCGGCCTGATGAAGCAGATGCACCCCACAGCCATCAGGACGTCTGTGCTTGCTGACACCAGGTCTTGGCCAGCACCTAACTCCGAGCCACATTCCACAACAGAGGAGTCACGCTCACGAGCTGCCACTGAAAACACACGCACGCCTTTCACAAGCACTCGCAAATCCACCTGCCCACACACATGGAAGTGATGGTGTATAGCATCTCCCAACAGCTTGGTGCAAAACATGCTCTGGCACCCTTCAGAACCAAGATACTGCAAGTAAAGAGGGCAATCTCCAGGGGAAGCTGGGCTTTACCTTAATGTTTGTGTCCAAAGAGCCAGATGCCACAAAGCTTCCGAAAGGATGGAAATCAAGGCTGCAGATATTCGCTTTGTGACCAAGCAAGGTACGAAGAACTGGGAAAAGAAGCAACAGAGCAGGGAGAAGGAAAAGGGAGCAAATATTTAGCACTTCATTTCACCCAAACATCATGCAGAAGTTTAGCCATACTATCCTCACCATTAAGCACACGGTAATACAACATACATAAGACATGCTACATATTCTTTTGTATCAGGGGTGGGGTGGCCAGCAGGAGCAGGGCAGTGACCGTCCCCCTGCACGGGGCTCTGGAGGGGCCGTACCTCGTGGGCTGGGGTCAGTTCTGGGCCCCTCAGCACCAGAAGGACATGGAGGGGCTGGAGCGTGTCCAGAGAAGGGCAATGAAACTGGTAAAGGGTCTGGAACACAAGTCTTATGAGGAGCAGCTGAGGGACCTGGGGGGGTTCAGTCTGGAGAAGAGACTCAGGGGAGAGACCTGATCGCTCTCTGCAGCTCCCCGACAGGAGGGGGTGGCGAGCTGGGGGTNNNAACGGGCTGCCCAGGGAGGGGGGAGTCCCCGTCCCTGGGGGTGTTTAGGACAGGCTGGATGTGGTACTTAGGGACATGGTTTAGTGGGGAATAGGGTTAGGGGGACAGTTAGACTAGATGATCCTGGAGGCCTCTTCCAACCTTAATGATTCTGTGATTCTATACTGTTTATTCATCTGTATACACGATTTTATGGAAATTTACCCTTGCAATGCAACAAAACAGCAATAGAGGGCCCCTGTCAATGATCCTAATGAAATTTCTGTCCTTCGGTATAGAAACTATGAATAAAACTCCAAGGTCTCCGTTCTGAAAACAAGACTAAAAAGCCACCCTTTGAGGCAGCTGTCAGGCAGTGCAGTGTGCCTTCCCGCTCGCTACAAAGAGGGCAAAAAGGGGGGGAAGACGCCACAGTTTTAGCCAGGAAGCAAAAGGGACATTTGATTGCCCACGTCATTCACCTTGCAGCCATTAGCCAGACCCCTTCCTGCGAATCCGCACCCCAGCCCGGGCACAAGGCTGACTTCCACACCTCTTACTTTCCAACCTGACTCTCGGTGCAAGGGGCATCCCAAAGTCTGGGAAAGGACGCTTAGGGGGCATGAGACAAAAATAATCACAGTGTTTCAGCAAGCCATCGACCAAGTAACAGCCTTTGTAATTTTGGAAACCAGAAAGGACCAGTAGAACTGGTACACATCTCTGAAAGCAGAGACGGATGCAGAGCTCAACTTCGAGGAAGAAATATTGCTCAGATAATAACAGGGGCGATCTCCCTCCATCAGCCGTCATCTGGGACAGCCTGATGACTTCCCCCGGCAGAAGTCAGCGCTTGAGCCAGACAGGGAGCGGTCACTCGCACAGATGCTGGCTCATGGGTCTCCTGCTAAATCCAGCCAGATTTTACAACTGAACTGATTCTAACTGTCTGAATGAGAAACATGCTTTTTATTATTTATGCCACTTGTCGTCTGCCTTCGTCGCTCAGGCAGCATAAATCTGTTTTCATTACACATTCTTTCTATGAACAAGTAGCAACCTACAAGAAATACTCAGTCATTTTACAGTATTCCTGCTGGAACGCACTCCAGGGATTCATGATGCCTTTGCAAACTTGGTCTAGGATTTGCCCAAAATGCAATAAATAAAACAGAACAACAGTTGTCCCGTACAGGATCAGAGCTCGATGAGTTCATAGCCTTTACAATTTATTGAAAATTAGGACTGTGTCTATGTATATGGTCGTGCAAGAGCAGAAGAGGAAGAAAAAAATCACTTGAGCGAAAAAAATCAAAGTTAGAACCTAAAAATGAGAACAAGAGGTCAGCAAACAGGGAATTCCTGGACTTGTACAGAACCTAACACACTTAAAACCTCCAAACTGATTTTAGATTTGCAGTCTCCTGTAAATTGTCTCCTCTGGTTGACAATTTTAATCTGAGACTGAACACAACTTCTACATGCCCAGTTACTCTATATGCACATGGAAACTGATCTTGAACACAGATTTCAGCACACTTGGGTCAAAACCCTAGAAACTAGCTCCTCAGATCACGTACAGATCCACAACACACGTACATATTTCTGCTCGAGCGTGCATACACAGCTCTACAGTCTCAGCAGGAAGGGCACAAAAGCCCTCTAAGAGGACTGGAAATGAAGATGAAAGAAGGAACGGGAGCCTGGCATTGCTTAAGTTGGGAACATTCTGGGTCAGCATAGATATTAAGCATAAGGATATTCCAAAAAGCGTGTACTAACAGAAGTGAAGACTCATGGAAACATACTTTTGGCAGCTTCCAGGTCCCAAACTCGAATGGACCCTGACTGGGACCCCGCAACAATGAGCTCCTCGTTCGTATTGATCTGTAGGCTCTCAATGGGCGTCGTATGGCCTGTCAAGCTCTGCAAAGAAAACGAGTCACAATCAACAGCTACCGACACAGCCCTGTTCACACCCCGAGCGACTGAAGTGTCCAGCCCTGAGCTGGGACCACCTGGTTGTGCCGCTCGTCCTTTGTCCTCATCAGCTACCAGGATGGCAGGGCGTCCTAAAGACCATCACCCCAGAGAGCGGCGCGCGGCACCGCTGCGCACGTATCTTCTGCCTTATCCCACCTTCTGGGGCACGCTGAGTAATCGTTAAGGTACGCATCCACAGACACCCGGGCAGTTAAACGGTAGGTGCGGGTGCCCAGACAAGGTTGACACACGCTTACGTTATAAAAATTACGCTGTGCAAGCGCAACGGCGCTGCGTTTGCTCTAAATGGGTCACGGAAGTGTCACAAACTGGTTACAAAATCAAAGCAAGAGCAAAAAGCAGGGCTACTCCGAAACCTTCGCGTAAGCAAGGAGCCCCGCGCTGCTGCCAGCAGTGGGTGTCACAGCGATAACGTGGTGCCATTACTGAAGTATTAACTTGAGACATAAGGTAGTCATTCCAGCGCACGCAGTTCCTTTCATCCTTGAGCATCCAGAAGCTTAAAGATTACATAAATATTTTGCAAAGGCCAATATTGAATTAGAACATGAGAATATTTAAAACTAGCTCTGGAAAATCAATACCCCTACTACAGACTTTTTGCGTGTCGATCCAGCCACACTCTCTGCTTCACTCTATCCTCAAACAGGTCTTTTGAAATAGCTGAGCTAGCTCTGCGCCTCCCACAGCCCTCCGGAGGCTGGGAACGGCAGCTGAAGGCTGCCGGTTCTGAGGGGCTTTTCCAGGATTTCACGGGCAGCTGAAACCCTCCGCATGCTTCGCGAGCGTCGCGCTTAGGGAGAAACAGAGCTTCAGCCAAAGGCACATTGCTACCTGAAAAGCTCCTCTTCTCCCACATCCCCAACACCCGAACATCTGGAATCCTAACAACATAAACACGAAAGGTGAATTTTGGAGGGCAAAACGTACAGCACAACCCCACAAATTAAGATTCGTTTGATATACAAGAATGGCACAAACCCTCAGCCACTCCACGGCCCCCAAACACCAGCTTTCAGCGTCCGTGGTTCCCAGGCAGCGCAGGAGCAACAGCGCGGCGCTCTGCTCCCACAGAAAGGGAGCACGGATTGTTGAGTCCTTCAACCCTCCTTCTCGTGGAAGGCAGAACTCTGGGTTCAAACTACTGGTACGCCACCAGCAATGGCCTGGAAGGACCCAGCTTCACTAGGCTACACAAGCGGCGCAGCGCTCCCAAAGGGGAGCGACTCCTTTCCAATCCATTTCAACCTCTTTATACTCGATCTCAGTAAGCAAACGGAAAACCAAAAGCAGACACACTCTTCCTTTAGCCTTTTTCATCCTACTTTCCCAATTTTTTCCTCACAAGAAGGAAGCTGACTGGAGAAACGCCTTCCGTAACACAACGTTATTGTGTTGTTAATTAAACAAGTGACAAGGGACGCTCGTTAAAGACTGTTTGCCACAATGCCCACTCAAAGCAAAAGCATCACAGGACAGACATCTGTTAAACATATTTACAGCGCGCTTCAGCGATCACCGCAGGGCTAAGCCTACTCCTCGTACGGCGCTGCGCCCAGCATCCCCCTTCCCCAGCATCCCGGCAAGTCAGCAAACTGTTCTGACAAACCTTGTGCCGGGGATGTTTCCCGCTATCAGGGCAAACTCCAGGGATGAAACTGGCCCCTGCAGCTTGCACTGTAAAACTAGCTGATCTGACACAAAACTCTGCATTTAACTGCCTGTAGCCTGGTAACGGAACGCGCAATATTTATTATCTGAGCAAGCGCTGGCCCAGCTGAAGCAGCCAGCCATCCCAGATTCTCTCTGGAGCAGTGGTCTCACCAGTGACCAAATCCTGCCCCAATCTCTAGCCCAAATCCAGTCACCCAGCTTTGTGTTGGTAAACTCTGCTTGCAACTCCCACAGGCTACAACTCCGCAATCTTCTCGCTCATTCCCCACCCTCAATACCTCAGAATTAATATTCCCATCCCTCAAAAGCTGAAGACAGGCCTGTTCTTACCATGACGCAGTTGGGCTTGTTAACTGACCATATGTTGACCCGACAATCATCTCCTCCAGTTGCCAGCAGCCGGCCTGAAGTTTTCCCCAGGACTAGTGAGGACACGTTGCTGCTGTGGGCCGTGATCTCTTCTGCACAAGACAAAGCAAACGGTTATTACAGACCAGCATAACAATTCTCCATGCCACCCCTCCCAAAGGGCTAAAAAAAAATATTCTTCCTCCAGAAACACCTTCCAGTTTCCACTGGACAAGACGCAGCAGCCCGCAGTTCAGATAAGTCACAGCATTATCTCGCTTGAAACAGCCCTTCGTGGCTCTGCCTGCTGTACCTAAGGCACTCGCTGACCAAGCTTCACGAGCCCACTGCACGTGCTGCTCATAAAAAGCATCTTCTCTCACCAGCAGCAGCTCGGGAGCTTTGAAAGATTTGCTCAACTGTGGAAACCTGCTCTTGGAAGCTGCTCTGCCTTGGGCACCCGGGTGGGTCTCAGGAAGCCGAGCTGTCTCAGAAGCTGCAAAGAAACACAGCGGCCAGAGTCACCCAGCAAAAGGCCCTGTAATCCCGTTCTGGAAAGCGGCAGCTGACCACCCAACCTGAGAGGAACTGGCTGATTAGCAGCAGTGCAGTTTGTTACCTTACACAGAGGAGGAAAAAAAAGGGCAGACTCAGCAGCGGGGATAGGTGGAGCTCCCTTCTCCCAGCCCTGGCAGAGGCTTTGCCACGTTCCCACTGTGAGACAGGGGAAACTGAGCAACGCACGGTGCGAAACTGTGACAAAGGAAGGGTGAATATATATCCAAAAGTGCACAAAAGCACAAACGTGACGGATACTAAAAGACTGTTAATAAACCAGGGGCTGAGGAGAAGCTCTGACACTGAGGAGGCTTCGCAACGACAGCGCTCCAGCTCAGCATACAGAAATAAGTTTGGGGCAAAAGAGAAGCCAAATGAGAATCTTTGCTTAGACATCTAATTTTCACTTTTAAATCCACTCAGATTTTCGGCAGAGGCTTTTAGCAAATGGATTTCCCATTTTCTCCCTCTTACAGTTCCCTTCTTTGGGAGTTCACGGGATTTGCATGCCTAATAGTTATGAAACTGGTTTGCAAAAAGGCTAGGTAGCAATCAATTCAGCTTTCGCTCGGATTGTTCGGGTGGGAGGAACAATTTGATCCCTTTACATGCAACCCTAATCCAAAAGGATGCTAGACAGCTGCAGTAATTACAGGTACTTTGATCTCAAGCTCTCAGCGTGCTTTTTTGAAAGCCAAACTGCGCAACTTTCACTTTAGCTGGCGAAACACCCTTCAAATCACAAAGGTAACCGGGCCGCCAATTACAGGCGAAGGGCAAATCTGAAAAACACGCTTGTGTTGTGGTGAAAGGCCCATCTTCCACACGACAACGCCAAGGGAAAGCACGTACCTATACGCAGGCCTGAAGGTAACGAACAGCACAATTAGCACTAACAGACCAACTCATTACTTAAAATTGAGAGGGTAGATGCTGAGCGCTGCTGCCGAAACGAGTGCGTCAGCAGCTCCACTTCTTCCCCTCCTCTTGATTTCATTCTTAATAATATATTGGAAGTTTAAAAGTCATCGCTGAAGCACTCAACCCTCTGTTCCTAAAAGCCAAGTTATAACCCGGTGCCGGTCTTGGCCAGATAGCATCATCCTCTCCCCCGGCAAAGTGCCTTAAACCCCCAACTTATTTACTTTTTTAAAGGAGTATTCATCACCAGGTATCACCCACCAGCTCAGTAACACTAAGCTCCTAATCAGCATCGCCAAAACACTTCCAACATTCAGAACGCTTTCTGCTCCAAAGAGGATGCTAGGGCAGGGCAGAGCCTAGCAGAAATGAAGATCAAGAACTTCTGCCCACTTCAAGAGAATGGGGATTGATCGACTTCCAGCCTCTCCTGTAACTGGGGTTTCAGGGATGGGAAGGTAACACAGCAAACTGACTTTCTGCTCAAAATTATAAGAAATCATTAAGTCGATGTATCTCAGCTCCCTTAACGTGTCACCAGCTGAGGATACCTTATTTCTGCTAGCCAGCTTCTGGGCCCCAAGTCACTCTGAAACTCACACTTCTCAACAACCGATGGCTTCCCACTGCTCCTAAGCGTTCCTCAACAGCCCCAGCGCAATTACGCATCACTGACAGCGAAGAGGCTAGAAACAAGAGTCAGCAACTGTTTGCTGCGCCTTCTGAGGCAAAAACAACGGACACGAAAGCAGCAGACTCCTGCTGCTCGCAAAGTGACTTCAGGAGAACGAGACGTACAGGTGCTGCAAAGGCCACCTCACCCCCCCTGCAGCAGAGAGCCCAGCGCGCCTTCTGTGAGCAGCGATGAAGGACAACCCCGGCGGGGCTGACGCTGAGGGACCCCCCACTCTGTGGGGTCTTCCTCACGCCCACGGCTGCTCTGGTGCAACGTAAGAGTCATGCGGGGTTAGCAAGAAATTTAGGACAGCGTTACAGAAGCTACTCAGAAAAAATACAGGCCATGGCCCTTCGGAAACAGCGGTGAGGAGGCCCCACGCCATCCCACCGCGCCGCTCTATTTCCCAAAGGATTTCGGTGACTTCAAACACTCCAGTCAGCAGCCTGGAGAGGAGGGCCGGGGCGCCCACACCCCGGGCAGGGATTAGCCGGTTCCTATCACAAACCGCCTCTTCCACCGCCCCCCCTTGCAGCTAGGGAAGCTCCTCCGC
>VWZZ01002541.1:31849-74044 GCA_013399095.1 Psophia crepitans | reverse complement strand
CGGGGCACCCGCCCTGGTAGGTTATTTTGTTGGCTGGCCGGAGAGCAGAGCCAGCCTAGGAAGAGACACTGGGAACCTGCGTGTGCTGCTGAGTTTCAGAAGAGTCAAACTGGGCAGGAAAATTTTCCCCGATTCTCTCCCCCATCCCACTGTGGAGTGGGGAAGTGAGTGAACGGCTCTGTGGTTGTTGTAGTGGCCTGCTGGATTAAACCACAACAGACTACCTTTGCATTTCCACCCACGGAATGGAGGCAACAACACCACCTGACCTCACTGAGCATGTTGGGATAAACATCGAACACCAAAAATTGCAAGGACAGATCATTTCCTTAAATGAAGAGAGGAAGAGAGATTTACAACTTGTTGTGATAATCATTAAAGTAAATAAGATTATTTTTTTGTGAAATCAACTGTTCACCTTCAGTCAGTTTTGGCAGTACTTGTCTGCTTTTCCTTGCCCCTAGTAAAATTACGAATACTCTGTGCAGAAGTTGAGAAATATATTTTGTGCAAGACCTAGGCTCTGTTTTTCTTTTAACAGTTATAAACAGACTATGATTTGATTTGTGAATTTTTCATTTCCAGTTTCTTCAGTATTTTATGCCCCACATTCACTATAATGCAGTATCAATGAACTTTATTAGGTAACCCTTAGAACATTAGCAAGTTCCCATTCGGCTGTCAGCATAGGCCTAAGTGAAACTCAGGACTAATTTTAGCATTTATTGGAATGTGCTACTAGAAAGAAAAGGTCAAATGTGCTCCCAGGAAGGCAGCGCCAGTTTGAATTTCTGGTTTGAACCTGTTTCTCCCTTGCAATAAGTGACACTTTCCTCCACCCATTCCTGTCAGGCAAAACAGATCAGAGCAGCAACATCTGTCTAAGAGAAGGAATTTTGTATACACTTGTAATGTTGTAAAACTTTCCCTCTTCACAAAATATATTCAGAACAGTGTTCACTAGTTTGGGAGGAGACGGGAGTGCATCAACACAGTATCTGTACTGTCTGTGCTGTCAACACAACAGACGGCATTCTCAACTGATTCAACACGAGATACCTCTCCTACAGCAAAAGAGAGTCTAAAGGTATTTCTCAGCACTACTCGTTGCCCCTACCCAGTGGGAAAACTCGCTGCTCTGCCAAGCCTGTGGAGGCAGCTGGGAATGTCAACTCACCCTGTCGAACTTTTATCCTTCCCGCCCTTCCTCCATTTGTTCAGAAGAATCCATCTTGCAAGAAGGAAGCAAATCATCTGTCTGCTCCACACAGGCCTTCAGAGAAAGCCTTTGGCTTCTGAAAGGAAAATGCTTCCAACTCCTTTCCTCTCAATATTTGAGAAGGAGTCGGTACCTCAGAAAAGAATTTTTCTTCTTAGAGACAAATTACTTGCCAGAATTAGTAGTTGCCTTCACAGGCTAATCAGACTTAATCATCTCCCCATTACTCAGCTTCACAATAAATATCCCTGAATTTGAAAGGCATAATTCATATCAAGAGAGACAGGCACAGTCTGGAGACAAGAATCTGAAGAGCCATTACACCCAAGCCTCGAGCTTCCTTCCTGAGGGCACTCCACCCTGCATCCCCAGAATACAAACAGATGTTGAAAATACTCATCTTCTGGAATACTGAGGCAAGCAACCACCTCTGAGAGATACAGGGACTTTCTGACAATAGAAAAACAGGACATGTGGGGAAATGCACGAAAAATTGATTCATTAAGACATCCTGAAAGCTTAATAACTAATTCATGTTATTGATGTTACAGAGTCACCTTAAAATTATCTCTATGCATGATTTATCAAGGACTATCAAAAAGTACTACAGATAATACTTACTACAGTTAAATTGCTATGATCACCTGATAAGGTTTCTGCCCAGAGAATTTCACTACCAGGGAAACTGAATTGAGTAGGAAAGAAAGCGTAATGTGGGAACCCAACACCTGAGGTGGTGTTTCAGATACCCTAAGTACCAAATAGTCTCAGCTACTGTTTAATAATGTTTCATTTGCAGTTCTCAGAAATACAGCAATTCATTTACACACGCTGGCACTCTGATGAACATCACTTAAAAGGCAGGTCCTGTAAAGGTGGAATATTGCGAATTAGTTGCCTGGCTTCTGCAGCTCATGATGACCTCTTTCCATTTTAAACAACAATTAATGCAGAAGACTGATGTTTTATATATATATACACACACACATACATATATGCACTAAAGGGGATTTTTTGCACTTTCAAAAACATTTTAAAAATTTAGTTTTGTAATAAAGTTTAATAATTTACGGCCCACAGCTTATTTCCATTGTCGTTAAGAGGACACTGAAGAAACAGGATAAAGATGCAAAAGGCACATTATTCTCATGAAAGGGATGAACACAAGCAGATCAGATCAGAAACCTCTGAATATCTACAACAGAAAGCAAGCCCTAGAAAGTCAAAAGTAAGAGCACCATTTCCATCATTTCTGCTAATCAAGTATCCCATTCTTCCTCTGACTGGTTTTAGTTTAATGTCTGGCAGTGTGAAATGACGTATTAAGAGGACAGTATCTACCTTGGCAAACTAAAGTCACTCTTCTTGCAGAGGGGTGGCAAATAGACAGGTTACGTTACCTGAGCTACCACATTGCCATACCATCTGTTTTTATTTAAGAATAAAAAATACTACCACTCAGGCTTTCGGTACAGTAGTACCCCTTCTGTGTGTGACAGAGAATTTATCTTTGAAAGGCGTGCAATTTTAACTGTGAAAATCTGATAAAGAATTTCTTCCCATCCAAGGATTTTCTGAGTAAGGAAGCTCCAGTTGTTAGTCACAACCTCACATTAAACATTTGCTGGCCAGTCACAAACAGAGAAGCTTCTTGAAAAGTCTGGCATCTGTGGAAGAACTGTCCAGAGAAGGATCCTTTCTGGCAGAAGCCAGAAGGTAGTATAAACAATAGCAATGCAAAACACAAAGCTTAAGTCAAGATGCATCTTAGACATACCTCTAAGGATTTGGAAAAATGTTTGATTCAAATAAACCCAGAAAAGATTTCTCTGCGAGGAGTGAAAGACATTTTAACTATGTAAGCTTATAAATCTTAAAATGAACCAGAGGAAAAAACAGTGAGACAACAAATAGAGGACTTGGAAGAATTTCTGAAATGGTGAGCTCCTTTCACAAATAGCCAAAGAACTCTCTATAGGTCAGAGTACTAAATGTTTCAAAATTTCCTATTTATCCTTCTCCAGCAGCACTAACCAAATCCTCAAAGGGGGAACAATGTGGAAAATTTTCAGCATCTTTACTTTCAAACTCACATGGTCTATGCATTAAGCAGAAAAACAAATGTTGGCAAAAGCAGGTGAAATTCTAACAGTTCCAGATTTGTACTAGCTAAGCTGCCCAACTTGGGAATACTAAATACTCTGCTTCATAGGGGGAAAAAAAAAGCCCCACTGCACATTTCATTTTCTCAATTTCTTCAGTGGAAATGAGAAAGTGGCAGTTTTCTACTTAAACCCCACCTGAAATTTCCTGCAGCCTCGAACTAAGAAAGTTGATTTGGAAGAATAAATAATTCTTTTCAAGAAGTACGGAGAAGGCAATTAAAATAGTGTTACTTGACACTTATTAAATGTAGTATGAACAATAAACATGAAGTTTCTTTTTCCTCTATTAAGAAATACACTTTACAGCAATATTTAAAGCATTCTGAATCTGATTAGGGGATATGGCTGAAAGTCACATAGCTTCCTCGTCCTACATGGCATTTTTTAAAAGCTGTCAGAGCAAAAAATGAAATATTGGAACTAAAGCCCCTAAGCAAGTTCCAGCTTCAGTTCAGTACTCCGCTGTAGTGTCAGTCAGCTTGCAAACACCTACTGCAACGGCTGGATTCACAAGTGCCATAAGCCACCTTTGGATCAAAAGTGCCATTCCATTTTTCTCACTGTAAATCTCTTTTATAAATTTCTCCAGATGTACTTGGAGATCAGAATTTGACTTACAGGCATTATCTTGTATCAGATTTTCTTCTTCAAAATTTCTCTTTTTCCTCTCTCAAAATGCATCAGTGATAGCTACTACGGATCAAACACAGAATTTGATGTGATTCTAAATTTATCCTATGGGGCATGTCTTCACATTCAACTGAAGGGAAAAGAATGCTTGTTTTACATCAAATCTAAATTTCTGAAGTAACACAGGACCTCTCAGACTAGTCCTGAAATGCATTGTCCTTGATACAGTAGTATTGTTTTTTCATATATAGTATTAATTGCATACTTTTTTTTGAGAAGAAAACTTGACAGGAATTCTTAAATATCCCAATGATATTTTTATTATTCATTTAAACAGACTTGTACATCACACAAAACTTAACAGCATGGTTATAAAAACCAGTCCCTACCCCCCTTAATTTATTTCTTTTTTTTAAATGATGAAAGAGTTTAAGAGCTGAGCAACTTACACAGAGGTGATAGCACTTAGATTTTCTGAGGTCTTGACAATACTAAATATCTCATAAATCTAATTCTTGAAGTAGAGAATCACAAATGCCCCTAGGCACAGAGTATTAAAGTATCCTCATTTATCTTTCTAGAGTGCCTTTCTTTATCAGATTACTTGATACACTCACATTTATAGTTCTGAGCTGCCCAGTCTCCTGAGCTCATTCTGTACTTCTCACAACACACACAGCAACTGCAGAGATCCTTTTTCCCAACACAAAGTCAGACCATCAGGGAAAGTCTATCAGATTGTGTAAGTATCTTCTCAACATCTATGTGTAAACAGAAGTCATCGGATCTTCAGTAAAGGCAGTTTTTTCCTTCAGAATAATAATGAACAGCTTTTGTGAGGAATGTAAAGAGCCCGTATGTTCAACACAACACACTCATGTAATTCCTTCAGAGATTAAACTACAACATTAATGCTTGCTACAACAGTACTTATATATAGTCAATTGGCTCCATGAATAGGCAATAAGGTAATTTATTGCAAAGAGTAGATTTCAGACAAACAGGTATTTAGAAGTCCAGTTTGTTATGACTTTATTTAAACATGAGTTTAACGTTTCCATGCAACATTTGCATTAAAGTCTTATATAATCATGATAAACAGCAGTAGCAGTTAAGGAATGCACTAATTATAGACTTCAGTGAATATACAAAAAACTTAGCATTATAGGTTATACAAAGTAAAGAACATCTTAAATACTTTCCCAAAGTACTGCAGCAGCCGAGACACAGTGATATGCCTTACAAGGGCATAGGAATGTAATTTTAAAATCATACAGGAACTACCCATTTCCTTTAATTTCACAAACAAGACAAAAAGCAACATTCAACTCCACACACTGATTTTTTCGCATTATATCTATACAGTACCTTGAGTTTAATCCAAATAGTAAAAGTTAGACATGTCATTTATTTAGTAAACAATTATGTGGTAAATCTCTATTACACTTCTTCCTTGGTTTTACCTGGAGTAGCCATGTTATTTAAAAGAGGGCAGGTTTGGCACTTTTATACTGATGTCACCAATATTAATATTTCTTGGGATCTCTGGCAGATTCATATTCTTTACAGCTGAAACAGCCCGGGCTGGAGCTCCTGCTAAACCAGCCTGTGTATAAAGTGAGGAAAAATGCAAGTCAGGCAAAGTTGGTCACAAGAAGATTCACTAGCAATACACACAGACAACTAACTTGTCAAGTATTTGCATGGTTACACAATTAGAAAGACCAGATGGTAATTGTGCTTGGAATGAAATGGGTTATTTGGAAATATTAAACCAGAAAGAGAAAACAGTTCACACATTCCTTTTTATATGGTAAAACATGTAATGTCAACTTGATGGAAAAGTATGCACAGAGGAATAGGAGGCTTATCCAAGCATGTGTAATGTGTAGGTTATAGAACAGACAGTCTTGAGGTATTTACAGTCCAATGTGCTGTCTTTGTCTCTTACTTATTCTAAAAGTTCACATGGTTTACAGTTGACTAACATTAGTTACAGGTTCAGAATATGTAACCTCAAAGTAACGTTACTGAATGTCAGTTCAACCATATTATTTATCCGAATGAATGTACATATAAGGTATTTCAAGGTGACTTAGCCTAAAATGAAAAGGATAAACACCTTGCATTTGTGGGTCATATATGGCATGCAGAGAGATCATTTCTACAGACCAAGTAGTAATCTGCTCTCTCACAGTATCTAGTTCCATGCTAACTTATCTACAGCCCACAGGCACACTGGAACATGAAGAAAACGGTGGTCGGGCACTGGAACGGGTTGCCCAGGGAGGTGGTGGAGTCACCATCCCTGAGGGTGTTTAAGGAAAGGTTAGATGTGGTACTTAGGGACGTGGTTTAGTGGGTAATAGGTGGGGGGGGATGGTTGGACTAGATGATCCTTGAGGTCACTTCCAACCTTAATGATTCTATTCTATTCTATTACCTAGTAACCCAGTTATGCCAAATTAAACATTGAAGTACCTATTTTGTATGTGGTCTCTCTTCATTTAAAGCCAAAGCCTTTCTGTATAAAAATGCATATTTTACAATATAGAAGTTCATTACTGAGGTCCATTCAGTTCTGCCTTTTAGATAAAATAACTGCCAAGTTTACACACTAGGGTACACTACTGAAATGCTAAAAAGGATGATTTGCAGCTCAGAGGTCTGAAGACATGATCTGAACATGCTCATTCCCCATTGCTTCTGAAGAACAGCTCTTCAAAACCTTGTTATTTTAACAACTATTAAAAAAGGCCAATAATTAAGTTGTGATGCTGTGTAGAAAAGGGACTATTCATTTTACGTATGGAAATGCTTCTCCAGAAAGTTCAGATTCTCTATGCACATTTAGAATTAGCATGTGGTTCTTCTTCAACCTTGCCACAAAAGCATAAAAATCATTTTTGTTCTTGCTGCGGGGAAAAAAAAAAAAAAAACACCACCACAGAGCTCTTATTTGCAGAAAAGACATCATACTGCAAATTCTCTGAATATGTAAAAAAAACCCTGCTTTTTATCTTGATGTTTTAAAAGTAGGGTCAAAAATGTTAAAAAAAAATAAAAACCACAACATGATTTTCAGAACTACTACAGTTTTAGAGTGTGGCATCTTGCAGGCTCAGTAAAAAGGAGCAATCCACAAGAAGCAAAGCAACGTGCCAAGAACTGTTTAAACAAAAGACTAAACCTGTAGAAACAGAAAGTCTTTCATTGTAAGAGTCTCAAAGACTGAAGAAACCAGTGCATTTGCAGATAAAATAATTCTGTGCAAGAAATACAGCAAAACAAATGGATAAAAACTTCCGGAAAAGTTTGTGTTGTATTTGATTATTAAATAGTATTGGTAGGTGACTACTGCTCAAAGTCGCTGAGACGAGAAGCTCCAGTGACAGCAGGATCTGCAGCAGAACTCTGGAGCATGGCGCAGAGGACATTTCCTGAACCAGGGATCCTCAGGAGGAGCTGACAGAGCTGCCAGGATCCCCAAGTTCATGCAACAGCAGCTGACAAGAACTGTGCAGGGCCAGGTGCAATGGTGGCCAAGTGTCACCCACACAGAGGTATACATATACTTTAAAAAAAAAGTTCTCCCAGAGCACCAGCAACCAGGGTAGGGCACATGAGAAAGGGCATGGTATGACGTGCAGCAGGGCATGCAGGAAGGGTGCTGAAGCTATGCCAAGTCAACCAGGGCATGATGGTATCCACTTGGCAGAAAGCCATGGCTTCTCTAAGCTCCGCACCCCCCATGACTGATGCAGTTTCCAGACAGAGCTCCGGTGGGAACAGGTAGCCCCCCAGGTGCCAGGCTGCAGGGTGTGCCCTGCTCTTACACCAGCACAGGATGACAGCAGTGAGCACACCGCTGGAAGGTGTGACTCTGCTCAGTGACAGAGCTCCGGGAGGAGATCAGTAGGTTGAGGAGTATCATGGAGTACAAGAGAGAGACTACTGGAACTGCACCCTACCTTCCCTGGGACAGGCCCAATAGGCAGGAGGGATGCATGATACAGAGGACGTCCTATCCTCTCTCCACCTGGCTGAACACAGTGACTGAAGGGACACAGGGCAACGGTGACAAGTTCCTGCCTGGTGCAGGTTTGTCTACCCTGTGACTTCCCCACCATCCTAGGTGCTGTTGCGTAACAAGTTAGAGGCCCTGCAAGTGGAACTGAACATTAGGGATAACAATGGTTCATCTAGCTTGGAGGTGTCACCAAGGTCAAGTCACCCTATGCCCTTCATTAAAACCACTTCCATAAATTAAAAAAGACACGTCATTGTCATAGGAGACCCTCTCCTGAGGGGAGCAGAACACCCAATATGCAGGCTGGACACATTTCTCAGGGAACTGTGCTGTCTCCCTGGGGGCAGGGTTAAAGATGTGAAGAAAAGCTTCCTACCCGGGCACGGCCCTCAGATTATTATCCATTCTCGATTTTTCAGGTAGGCAGCAATGAAGTTGCAACAAGAAGCCTGAGGGCAATCAAGTGAGACTTCAGGGCCTTGGGACAAGTAGTTAAGGGCACAAGTAGTGTTCTCCTTTGTCGTTTCAGTTGCAGGGAATGATGAGGGGAGAAACAGGAAAAGCCAGCAGATTGGTACCTGGCTCCGAACCTGGTGTCATCAGCAGGAGTTTGGGTTTTTGATCCTGGGTTGGTCTGCATGATACCAGGCCTGCTGCGACAGACGGGGTGCACTTATCTCAAAGGGGGAAAAGGATCTTTGTGCAGGAGTTAACAGGGCGCATTGAAGACTCTTAACTAGATTTGAAGGGGGAAAGGGGTAAAACTAGACTCACTGGAGGTAAGATTGGAGGCAGGATGCCAACAGTTCAAGGGACAGTGTGCTATTGAGGCCCTTTGTTCTGCTGACTCAGTGTATGCAGGGGATGTAGATCCACGCAGCAGCAAAAATGCAAGGGCTGTTGATGGGTTAGAAACCATGAAAGGTAAGGTAGGAGTTAGAACTTCTCCCCTCAAAAAGGTGGAGGGACCAGTAGCCCAGCTGAAGTGCATCTACACCAGTGCACACAGCATGGGCAGCAAACAGGAGCCATTGTGCAGCAGGAATACTATGATATAGCTGCCAACACAGAAACATGGTGGGATGACTCACACCATTAGGCTGCTGCAATGGATGGCTACAAACTCTTCAGAAAGGATAGGCAAGGAGGGAGAGGCGGTGGGGTAGCCCTCTATGTTAAGGAGTGTTTTGATTGTTTACAGCTTAATGATGACGATGATAGGTTGAATGTTTATGGGTAAGAATCAAGGCCAAAAAATCAGGCCAATAAGGCAGATGATATGGTGGGAGTCTGTTACAGACCATCCAATCAGGATGAAGAGACAAGAATAAATATTCTTCGAGCAGTTGGGAGAAGTCTCATTATTGACCGTCCTTGTTCTTGGGGGGACTTCAACTTACTAGGTGTCTGCTGGAAATACAATACAGCAGAGAGGAAACAGTCCAGGAGGTTCCTGAACTGCATGGAAGATAACTTCCTGACACAGCTGGTGAGGGAGCCAAATAGGGAAGGCATCCCGTTGGACCTGTTGTTCGCGAAGAGGGAAGGACTTGAGGGTGATGCAACGGTTGGAGGCTGTCTTGGGCATAGTTATAATGAAATGACAGTTTTCAGCGCTCAGAGAAGTAAGGAGAGGGGTCAGCAGAACTGGTACCTTGGACTTCCAGAGCGCAGACTCGGGCCTGTTTAGGAGCCTGGTTAGCAGAGTCCCTTGGGAGGCTGTCCTGAAGGGCAAAGGAGTACAGCAAGGATAGACAGTCTTCAAAAACAAATCTTAAAGGTGCAGGAGCAGGCCATCCCCATGTGCCAAAAGATGAGTTGGTGGGAAAGATGAGTGGCCTGGCTGAACAGAGAGCTTTGGCTGGAACTCAGGAAAAAAGGAGAGTTTATGGCCTTTGGAAGAAGGGGCAGGCAACTCAGGAGGACTACAAAGATGTCATTAGGCTATGCAGGGAGAAAATTAGAAGGGCCAAAGCCCAACTAGAACTTAGTCTGGCCACTGCCATAATAGACAATAAAAGGTGGTTCTATAAATACATTAGGAACAGAAAAAGGGCTAATGAGAGTCTCCATCCTTTATTGGATGCAGGGAGAAACATAGAGACAAAGGCTGAGGAGAAACCTGAGGTAATTCATTACTTCTTTAGGAGTAAGACCAGTTGTTCTCTGGGTATCCAGCCCCCTGAGCTGGAAGACAGGGATCGGCAGCAGAATGAAGTCCCCATAACCCAAGGGGAAATGGTTAGTGACCTGATACACCGCTCAGACACCCAAAGGACTGAGGGAGCTGACAAAGTGGTCACCAAGCCACTTCCCATCATTCAGCGGCAGTCCTGGCTATCCGGGGAGGTCCCAGAGGACTGGAGGTTAGCAAATGTGATACAAGAGGGGCTAGAAGGAGGATCTGGGGAGCTACAGGCCTGTCAGTCTGACCTCAGTGCCAGGGAAGGTTATGGAGCAGGTCATCTCGAGCGCCATCATGTGGCATGTACAGGACAACCAGGTGATCAGGCCCAGTCAGCATGGGTTTATGAGAGGCAGGCCCTACCTAACTAACCTAGTCTCCTCCTGTGACAAGGTGACCCACTTAGCGGATGAGGGAAAGGCTGTGGATGTTGTTTACCCGGACTTTAGTAAAGCCTTTGACACCATTTCCCACAGCATTCTCCTGGAGAAGCTGGCCGCTCATGGCTTGGACAGGCATACTCTTTGCTGGGTAAAAAACTGGCTGGATGGCCAAGCCCAAAGAGTTGTGGTGAATTAAATTAAATCCAGCTGGTGACGGGTCACAAGTGGTGTTCCCCAGGGCTCAGTACTGGGGCTGGTTCTCTTTAATATCTTTATCAGTGATCTGGGGATCAAGTGCACCCTCAGTAAATTCACAGACGACACCAAGTTGGGCAGGAGTGTCGATCTGCTCAAGAGTAGGATGGCTCTGCAGAGGGATCTGGACAGGCTGGATCAATGGGCTGACGCCAGTTCTATGAGGTTCAATGAGGCCACAAGCCAGGTCCTGCACTTAGGTCACAACAACCCCAGGCAGCATTAAGGGCTTGGGGATGAGTGGCTGGAAAGCTGCCTTCTCCCTTCAAAAACGTAACTCAGTCAAAACCAATTAAAGTTTCTGATTTTAAACAAACTCTTTTATATCATGTGAAAGGCTAAAGCATCATAAATCCCTAGATTTTAGTCACAGGAGGATTCACAGTACTAGGAACAAAGATCAGGAAGCCATGAGTCACCCATTATAACATCCTCTCTGCCAAACACTCATATATGAGATGTGTCAAATGTTGGGAGAGGTATGTGGGGGTAGAGAAGAAAGCTCAGAAAATCTTAGATCTCTAATGCAACCAAATAATTTGCTCTCACTTTGACGCTTACATAATCCAAATTATCAGTTCTCAGAAGTACAGACTAAGTAAAACTAAAAAGATTAAAAAAGAAGAAGTATTTTCAAAGCCTCTTCCTTCTTTTCTTCTTAACATCACCAAGCCTATCAAGTCATTCACTTCAGGGGCTATTTCAATTCCAATACCTTAACGAAGGGGAAAATCTGGACCTAATACAGTAGTAGTAAGAAATGCAAGTATCCAAAATCTGCATCCCTGAATCTGCAATATCTTAAAGGAGCATTATCAGACACTGTAATTTCTTACTATTTACGAAAAAACAGTGCAGAACACTGCTGCTCAACAGTGTTGAAGCTGCTCAACACTGTCCTTTTGTATTTGAGAACCTGGAAATACCAAATTGAAATCAAGAGGTAACTAACTACCAGTCAAATTTTATCAGATAAAATAATAACTGCATTTCCTTTTTATTTGGTTCTACCCTTTAAATTCTATAGTCAGTAACTGGAGAAATATTCTTTAAGCAAAACCAAAAGTGGGGCAATGTAAACTGTTTTCCACAGAGAAGATGAAAATACTAATAAAGTAGTAACAAAAGCAATGAACTATACAACTCGTAACTGAAACAATGGTAAACTAGAAAAATATCTTAAGTGATGGACATGGTCCACACAAACAGACACAGCTGGCAATTCAAGAGAGAGATGCCTTCTAGGTGACTAGGATGGAGATTCCTTACCCTAATTTAATGAAAGTTAATTATTCTTAATGGACAAATAAAAGTTTTAGTAGAACTGGTCATTATTTTTACCTACCTGCAGCTATCCTCTTTACACAGACTTACAGTCCCTGCCTCACGCCCCAATGGCATAGGATACAATGGAGACACAATCGAGAATTATTTAAAATACCACAATTGACATGATCATTGCCCTTCCACCACCCCCATACAGTCATGACTTCCAACAGTCATATTTCATGAGGACCATCCTGGATTAGGATCAACAAAGATCCCTGTCAAAAGTACTACAAATTTCAGATTACTTCTTTTTTTTGCCAGCGAGATTGTCTTTCACTACCATATCCTGGAGTAGAGATTTTCAAACTATTATATCCTCTTCTCCTGTAATTCTCTATATTAAGTAGGTTTGTAATTCAATGTACACATAATATGCATAGCAGAATACTATTTATCACAGTTAATGTCAACCCTATCAAGCACAATACAGTCATACAGTATTTCTAAGAGAGAACAAACAGTTCGTAAGAAATGTCTAATGGATAAAATGACTAAAAAGTACTTAAAACTCCCAAAACAGATAACTAATACATCATTTCAAATGCTATTATATCCAAATGCCTTAGCATTCCTTTTTAATACAGCAAACAGTGAACTAGTATGCAGTTATTCCATTTATTTATCTTTTCTTTTACAGAAAGTGAACTGTATTTACAAACACAAAGGTACTACAAGAAGTATTTCCAGCTCAGTGTGCATTTAAGCATTTTATAGAGGTACCTGATTAAAAGAGCCATCACTGTAACACTGAACTGGCCAAGTTTCAATTGCCTTTTTTATCAAATAATTCAGCAGGTAAGTTGGTGAGGTGCAAAGAAAAAACTATGTCACTTGAAAAAAAAGCAAAACACATAGCAAGCTTTAAACATGCAGTGAAGGATGAGTTGTCTGTCACAGCGAGCAAATGACTTAAGCAAGTGAAAATGAAACTTAAGATATATTAATGACATTTCAGAAATACAGTACGAATTGCATATATCCGGTACTACAACAAACCAATACACCATATTTTTTGCCACAGCTGCTTTGTACTGTCAATTTAATTTGTTATTGAAAGTTGTACTTTAATCTTGAAATGCTGTGTACTAAAATTCTATGTTCAGTTACTGCAAAAATGCTTGTAAAAATGTTCATATACTTTTAGAGTGAAAGAGCAATGCCACATATGCAAAACAATAATGCTATTTTAAAGACTGAAATAGACACATTTAGTAACAGAACTTTTATTCTACTGGTCCTAGTCTATGAAGAGAGGCGTATGAGCTGTTGTTAGTTCACTTGGATCATTATTTATTGCTGTAGGAATCAGTCTTTAAACTTATCATAATTCTTTCTCATAATGCCCCACTGATAACTTTATATGAAAGTGATCCCAGAAACACTGTTTTATTCTTTTAAGAGAAATTCAGATCATTTGGGAAAAGTACTGCACATCACAAACGTGGCTAATATGCATATACAAATATATACATAAAAAAGAAAATTCAAACTGCCATCCCAAACAACTTTACACAGAGCTAGCTATCACGCAAATAAACATATAAAAATATACAGCCTACTGGAAAACAAAATAATGAAGGCTAATGCTTTGCAAAATAAGCCACCATTTTCCAGATATTTTGGAGGTACTAGGACCTCTCTGCTGCTGGTGTTTCATACCAATGCTTCTTTCCAGAATAAGTATGACTTCAAAGCAGCAGGGTTATGAAATCATGAAAGGATGCAATACATAATATAAAGGAATGATCATGTCCCCTGCTTATGAAGTTAAATAAATGAACATAATTAGAGAAAAAACAAAATGAAGTCTGCAGGTATATCAAAACGAGGCCAAACAGATAGGAAGACTTAAGACGTACTCTTCGAAATTTTAAGCACTTGAATCACAAAGAGAGTAATGGATGAGAATGATTAATTGATTGATTGTTTGTTTTTCATTGCCAGACCCAAAAATAAAAACAGAACATGTGTGAGCAGAGCAGAGAAAAAGAAAAGTAGCTTTGCACAAATAAAAAAAAATAAACCCAAACCTGAAATCAAGCTCCCTACTGTTACAATGCAATACCTATTATATACTACAAGTGTTGACATACTAGGCAGAGGAAGGTCATTTACTTAATTTTCTTCAGGTGCTACAGCATACTTAAAATTTAGGTAAAATGTGTCATACTATCCCAAAATATTTTTAGATAATGCTTTACAATTCAGTGTTACTAAATCCAATTACAGAGTTATATTTGTTAAATCTTAAAATAATTACCTTACTTTATCCTAGAAAGATCAGGTAAAAAGTAGAGCAAAGCTATTCATAAATTAAATAAACTTAATCTGCTTAAGATTCCAGCCATTTAAAATACCTGCAGTTTGAATACACAGATACTTAAACAAGTGGAAATTAATTTTGAAGTACTGCAATTAACACTGACTGACATTCAAACTGTTGAGCTGAACTAAATGTTTCAAACAGCAAATGACAGGGAATAATGACCATAAACTGAACTTCAAACATACATTTTCCTCCTCCTTTTTCAGTTTCGTGCTAATATTCAGGTTCAGTGACTGCAGTTACCAAGATATCTTAAAGCAGAATCCAACCATTCAGACTGCAAGGGCAGCAAATGTACATGTGAAGTTGAGTACACGCTGACAGTTCTTCTCATTTTATGTTTGATATACTTAAGGTTGAAAGATCGATCAACTTTGGTATTACAACATCATCTTTACAAATTGCACTGATAGTTTTATTCTGTATATATAAAACTATTTGAATGTTTGTTTCAGTGATTTTTTTATTTTTTTTTCAATTTGTTCACTTGAAACTTATTCTCAAATTCTCTCTGCAGGCGGGTGCAAGTTCTTTGTTTTCATTTGGAAATCCTTAATGGTGAAGCAAAAGATTTCACACTACTTATTTTAGATTATCAGGTACGAGGTTCTGCCAATAAGGAAGCTATTCCTATTATGTCATCATACCATACATTCTTATCTGAGTGTTCAATTTTTTATTCAGATTAGTTTCGAATTTTTTCTTAATATCCATACAAGTTCATATTCCTTTGTTTCTTAAACAATGATACAAAAAAAAGTTAAATTCTAAAACGCAGGAAGAAAAAAGAAATAAAAAAGTATGATGTCAATGGAAAGCTAGTAAAATACACTATAGCCAATAAAAAGATGAGGGAACTACAAGAAGAAACTAGCACAAAAAGTAGGCTACAAGGACTAGTATGGGTATTTTTACACATAATTTTTGAGTCTGGCCTACATAATTTATTGCCTTTGACATCATTTTGCTTTCCCTTTTTGTTAAAAGTACATGTTTTCTAAAAGTCAGCAATACCTTTGTCTACCTGTCCTGTCTGGGAGACTGAAAGATAAAGGTCTGTAAGAGAGAAGAATGGAAAGAGCTAGAAAAGATCAGGAGGTTCGGAAAAAATGAGGTCCAACTTAAAAGTCTAAATCACACGCAGTTGAACACTCCAAATAGAGAAGAGGTAGCCCAGGTTTACCTACAATACTTCCACAGGCTTTGGATGAAATCCCAATGACCCCTCTCCCAAAAATTCCCTCCCTTAATCACAATAATCCTTTGGCTTCATGAAGATTGACCAGAAATCCATTCACAGATAAACACTAAACTTAGGGAAATGCATTAAAGACAACATTTCTCAGGGTAAAAATAGAACTTCCTTTGTAGCCCATCCAAGCAATGTTAAGAGCTGAATCAGAAGTCAAAGCTAGAGACTCCCGTGTAGTGGTTTAGATAATTAGTCTCTGTTGAAAGCATTAACAAATTCTTCGAGTTGATAGCTTTGCTCATATATTCGTGAATTTAATAAATACGTTCTATCTTCTTAATAAATACGTTCTATCTTCTTCATTAAAATCTAACTGAAAGCCTGTTTAGAAACCTAATACATAACTAAACAAATATGTGATCTCAAATGGCTACATTTTGTATACTATGGGAAGCCAGGTGGGCACAATACAAAACTTAAAATAGTTCTGAAGATCAGTTACAATTTTATTAGCTTCATCATTTCATCTATAAAAGGCAATTTAACCTTAAAGCAGCTATTTTATGGACGCAAGAACTATGACGGAGGTCTAACAAGCCAAACAGACTAAAGCGAGAATGCTGTGGCATAGGTGGCAGTCTTATGAACTACAGACTAGATCAACAATAATTTGAATTTAATTCAATTTCTAAAAAAAAAATTAAGACAATCCACTAGTTTTGATTTCTTAGTGACCAGCATTCAAAAATGTTATTACTGATTTTGATTCACATGAACTGGATTTGCTTGTATCTTGAAAATACATGTTCAGGAAAGACATGTTGAAAGATTTACAATTTTTTGATCAAAAAGACAAAAGGAAAAGAAATAGGAATCAGAAAATTTCATGGATATACATGAAAGAAATTATTAATGATCTGAGGAAATAGTTACCAGGTATTGTGAAGCATCTCAGCATTACTGTTAAATTTGAAAAAACAAACAGTCACTGAACTAACACAAAAAAAAGCATTTGTGGTGAGCAGACTGTGAAATGTTCTACTCCATCCCAGTCACCAAGGGTGGTGTTTTATCACTGCTACTTCTTTACCTTCTATAATTCATTGCTGAATGTAAAGGAGCAAGTTGCTATTTGCCCTGCATATGCTCTGAGCTCTACATGTTTCTTTACATCTTCTACCATCTATTTTTATACTAAAAGCATCTTAAATGAAAGAATGACTTACTGATGAATAATGGAAAATAGCAAGTATTGCAGCTAGCTGCACTGAATTGAGGTGTTTCAGATGACTAATCAGAAACTGGTCTATAGTGGATTTGGTAACAGAGTTCACATAATTAAGAATAAATACCTTAATTAAATGCTTTTAAGTAAAATTGATACGTCCATAACGCAGGAGGACATAGCTGCTCAATAAGTTCAGCCTTTGGGACTTTTCCATCAAAGAAAGAAAAATACACGTATACAGAAGTTATTCAAATATAGTAAAAATTTATGAGAATAACTCCAAATATTTATGTCTGATCAACGGTTCATTCTGAGTTTCAGAAAAAATGTTAAAGTGAACATTTTGGACATCTTTATAACCTACAATACAATCCTTCTGGACATATGTTGCTATGCACTGTATCATAGCATACCGAGCTTCTTCCTGGTTTTCACACAAAGTTGTCCTGTGCTTGGATACTGTTTGGAAGTTGTGCAAAACAGACAATTAAATGTATTAAAAGACATGAGGTGGTGTAGTGTGAGGTTGCAGAATTGGGAGAACGGTATACATTGTACCACAAAAAAGCTGAAGAATGTATTTCTCTCTTTGTTGCACTTCAGTTAAAACTAGGAAGCTTTCTGGTCTTCTCCTAAAATGTCATTTAGTTCATATTTATGCCACCTTCAATATTTCAATCTACTCGGATGACTTCAACTTTAGAAATAACCTCCAACTCCTACAAAGGTTTGTTTAGAAATTTGAATATTATGCTTCTAAAATCGGGTGTTGTTCTGTGATGTGTTCTTCTACTCTCATCAATGAGAATCAATCACAGACTTAGCTAAAATGTACTAGTAGCATTTTGGCTTAGAAGGAGTACCTGGTGATGTTAAAGGAACAGTAATATTCTCTGTCATGGCTAAAGTAATTCTAAAACCCTTTCTTAGTTTAAGTTTCTTTCCTAAGCACAAATTCAACACTTGTTGAATTGCAAAGGGATTCCCACAACTTATGTGAGTATCCCTTGCTCAGACTGTTACAGGCATATACAGAATACCATCTTCTCACTTCCATCTGAAGACCAAGTGTTCAGATTACCAAAATGGCAGAATTCTCATTTACTTTTAAAGTACCTAAAGCTGGGCTTTAAATTCTGTCTAATCCATTTCAGGCCAATTTATTATTTTGTGTTGCAGTATTACTGTGACAGTAAATATGCCGTCATTTATTTCAGGTGCTAGAAACATACTAGCAGACAGGAATATGTAGTATTTGTATACATAATTTGATTCTTTATCTAATTTAAGTATTATAGTCACTAGTTCAGCATAATAAACACACTGGAAAATAAATGCTTTCTGCAAGAGAAATAGAACTACAGAAGTATCTCAATAGCAATGCTGCACAATGATATTAGATACAAATAGCAAAAACTAACCAGCAGCAACTCTAAGCAATTATTACTTATGATGAAAGGTACTACACCCTAACCTAATGATACCTTGTCAGTTTGCAGCATTATAAGCAATGAGCTGTATACAGATTTCCCCTGAAGAACAAAAAGCATTATATAGCATGCATTTACTACAACCATGTTCTTAGTTTAGAAATGACACAATGCATCACTCTTACCTCTGATTTCTCCAGTTTATTTTGAGCATCTATCTGAGTCACGATTTCATTCATGTTGGTCTCCAAAACCATTCCACCCATGACCATTTCAGCCAATATATTATGGACCTAAAAAGACCAAACGAAAATTTAGAAATGCAGTGTCCTAGACATTTCTGGCTAGATGATGTCTAGATTTATCAATACAAGAACACGTATGTTCTGTAAGTCACCTAATTAATTTTAGCAATTTATTTAAAACCATTTAGGAACAAAGCTCACAATTTGATGTTTGTTTCTCCAGTACCTTCTTTTCTAATAGTTCTGTTACAGATATACCACTTTACTCATCAGTGCTGGAAGAAACTTTCACATTCATCTTTCAGTACCTGTTTTCTATTCAAGGACTATGGACAAGAGTTCTAATTAGCATCAATAATAATAATACCTCTAAGGAGCAGGTTCTACAAGATTGAACAAATTGCTTACAAATAGATGTTGAAAAACTACTTTGGGCAACATCTATGGAAGGGAGGAAGATAGTGATACCCACCCACCATGGGTATCAAGACTAGGCTTAGAAGTAGAAATAACATACCTGAGCTGACCCATACCTGAGCTACACCACAAACAGGAAGTCTTCAGTATCTAGGACTAAGATTGACAGCTAGAACTCAAATTGAAGTACTACATAAGCCAGCTGGGGATATTAATGAAATGGGTACATCTAAAATCCCTCTTCCCTGCAACCCTGATTTGGGGATGTGAGCCCTGGTTCACAAATCTCTGCTTCAGAATTTGTATTTCTACTTTATCTAAAGACCTTTTTTTTTTTTTTTAAAGGCATGCTTCCACATACTTTCTAGTAAAAATTCAGAGTTAATATATAATGTATAATATTTTAATCCCCAAATAATTCTGAAGACAAGGAACATTTTATTGCTTCACTGAAATAAACACATTGTACAATCAGATACTTCAAAGCATAATTCTGCTATTATTTTGGATATTCTTGCAATTCCCCTGTGGATCCAGGATAGAAGTTGTGGTTTAACCAGGCAGGCAGCTATAACAACCATACAGCTGTTTGCTCACTCCCTCCTCCCAGTTGGATGGGGGGGGAGAGAACTGAAAATGGAAAAGGGAAAAAAAAAAACCAAATTCATGGGTTGAAATAAAGACANAAGGGTTAAAAAAAATAAAATTTAAAAGGAAAAAAAAAAAAGGAAGATTATGATAATAATAATAAATAATATACAAAACAAGTGATGAATAGCACAATTGCTCACCACCCAAAGTCAATGGTCTGCAAGAGCTGAACTGCCTCCCAGTCCACCCCCCAGCTACATACAGAACATGACATCATATGGTATGGAATATCTTTTTGGCCAGTTTGAGCCACCTGCCCTGGCTGTGTCCCCTCCCAGCTTCTTGGGTGCCCCCCGCCACCTTGTTGGCAGGGCAGGATGAGAAGCTGAGAAGTCCTTGACTGCTTGGAAACATCTGAAAACATCTGTGTGGTATCAACAGATTGTTCTCATCCTAAATCCAAAACATAGCCCTATACCACCTGCTAGGAAGAAAATTCACTTTATCCCTGCCAAACCCAGGATATAAGTAAATCCCTAAATTAAACAATTCTAAAAATGAGTTGCAAGTGATGTATCAAAATCCACATTTCCTGGTTTTGTGCCATACCTCAAAAACAAAACTGAAGAGTTGTTTCCCTGACAAATCATTAGTATATTTCAGTAGAAATTTAAAATGACTGTGTTCAGAGAGGCTGAAAACAGCTGCTCTTCTCTGTCTACTGCTGCTGAGTAGGACTTTAAGAATCAAGTATTTATGAGAAAGATTAACAATCCTCTTATTCCTGGCATATATAGGTCACTCATAATGTACCGAGCTAAAAGCATAATATAAAAGTGATGCCAAATAATCAATTCTCTGGCTTGTTATTAGGTGAATTTAAATGCTTTTTAGCATCACAATCAGAAAAGACAACAAAAAACATGGTGATCTAACATTAATTTACTCTACACTGACAATTCAAGTGCATTGAAAAATGTCACCAACATTTACTTCTTTACACTGAAAACTTGTTTTCACTTATAGCATAAGGAAACAGTTTATAGCTGTACAAAAAGTACATTTTAGAGATGTTGTTAGAAACAAAATATCAAAAACCTTACTATGGAAATGATAAAAAACCATAAATATTAAAATAGACAGAAAAATGCCATGGGTTTTTTCCATATTCAAAAAATTAACAATAACCACTAGTGGCATTTGAAGACAACACATCTCTGCCAGCAGTGATGGTCATAAAGACTGACACAAACACAACTTTAGGTTTGATAATTCCTTAGGCAGGAGATGGTACAAGAGATGGGTTTTAGAAGTAGATGGATTTGCAGCTTCAATCACAATCACATTTCATTCCAAGATCAGTGACGTTTTTTAAGCTTCTGCACAGGTTTAACTAGTCATCTTGACTACTTCACAGCTTTTAAGCCATGTGGGATTCTCCTCAGAATATAGAAAGACTAGCTATTACAACACACATAGCCACCAAAACCAAAGCATAAAACCCACAAAGGTCTTCATAATACAGTATTTATCTGATTATTTTGGTTCTATTTTATTTTAACAAGAATGTACTAAGCAAGTATTTTTCACATGCTATGAAGTTTAGGGTTTTTTTTCTTTTCTAGTTTCTGAATGGCAATTATAGCAACTTACAGAAGGACTAATAATTCATGTCTCCCTTCACAAGTGGAAAATTTTCTGGCTAGTCTTATCTAGACTGAGAGTTTACCATGGAGTGGCTCTTTTCCATCTCTCAATAAAAATACAGCCTAACAGTGCAAATACCATCATTTGCATACCATCTCGATACCATGCAGATTACAGATTTGGATTTTATTATCTTTTAAAAAATGTACCTGGCTCCAAAACAGCAAACACAGTTATCACCTCCAGATTTTCGGGGAATATTTCTCATTTTGCTCTTTGTGGTAGAGGTGGTGATGTCAAGGAAGAAATTCCAACTGTAACTTTAATTTCAACTAACAGCTCCAAAATTCAGAAACTATTAATTTTACAGTCAAAAGAATATTTCTATTGTTGAAGAATACATTTTAATTTGTGGAAGATTCTGATAAGTAGAAAAATTCCACTGTACTGATAAGCAGAAAAATTCCAGCCTACATTCTGGAGAAGAAAATGAGTTTAATTCAACTTCCACTTAACATTCTTGAGATCTCTGGTAAATTCTAGAACTAGCGCTTTCTTTTAAAGCACAAGAATAATTCATATATATTTTTAACTGAAGAGGCAAGAAATGAAATCTCAGTAAGTTCCTGACTACTTCACTCTTATTCAGCAAACAATTTCACAGAACAAGTCACGGAAGTCTAATAGGACAGAACAAAAGAACATAAAAGAGAAGGTCTTGATCTTAACAGATTATTCATTTCTGTTTTAAAATGAAAAAAAAAAGAGAGGTGTTTTTACCAAAAAACAAAACTAAATCTTGTTTCTCAGGTAATCTCTAGCAGCTTACTGTTATGGAATACTGAGGCACTAAAGCTTTACGATAACAGGCTGAACTCCATATGAAACCTACACCAAAATTACTGAAGAAATAGACCATTTGATTAGGTTTTCACAAGTGTTCTTGTTTCTCTGAAATAGATTACAACGTACATTTAAAAATAAATATAATTCAGCTATGCCAGCTTCAGTAGCTATTTTTCCCCCAATAGATAAAGGTAAGCAATTACAGTCCTGTCAACACAACTCAGAGATCATTTTTCTCTCTAGACTGCTACTGACATGGTAAATATAGAATCATAGAATGACTAAGGTTGGAAGAGACCTCAAGGATCATCCAGTCCAACCCTCCCCCCACCACCTATTAACCACTAAACCATCTCCTTCAGCACCGCGTCTAACCTTTTCTTAAACACCCGCAGGGACGGTGACGCCACCACCTCCCTGGGCAACCCGTTCCAATGCCCGACCACCCCTTCCAAGAAGAAATTTCTCCTCATCTCCAACCTGAACCTCCTCTGGCGCAACTTGCAGCTGCTCCCCCTAGTCCTGACACTAGTTATCTGCGAGAAGAGGCCGAACCGCAGCTCACCACAGCTCCCTTTCAGGTAGTTGTAGAGGGCAATGAGGTCTCCCCTGAGCCTCCTCTTCTCCAGACTAAACAAGCCCAGTTCCCTCAGCCTCTCCTCATCAGACCTGTGCTCCAGACCCTTCACCAGTTTCGTTGCCCTTCTCTGGACACGCTTCAGGGCCTCGATGTCTTTCTTGTGGTGAGGGGCCCAAAACTGGACACAGGACTCGAGGTGCGGCCTCACCAGGGCTGAGTACAGAGGGACGATCACCTCCCTGCTCCTGCTGGCTACACTACTCCTGATACAGGCCAGGATGCCGTTGGCCTTCTTGGCCACCTGGGCACACTGCCAGCTCATGTCCAGGAGAATGTCCACCAACACCCCCAGGTCCTTTTCCTCTGCACAGCTTTCCAGCCACCCCGCCCCCAGCCTGTAGCATTGCCTGGGGTTGTTGTGGCCAAAGTGCAGAACCCGGCACTTTGCCACATTGAACCTCATCCCACTGGCCTCTGCCAATATACATGATGGATTAGACAACATCTAGAATACTGCATCCAGTTTGGGGCCTAGAAGTGCATGAAAGTCATCAATAAATGTAAGTGATTTCAGCAGAGAGCCACCAAAATGTTTGGAGCTAGTGCATTCATCCTGGGCAGAGAGGCTGGAGCACCAGTGCTGGTTCAGGATGGACAAGGGGGTACTTGGGGGCACCTGACAGCAGCTGCAGTGCCTACGAGGGGTTGTGGGGCTCTTTCAGAGGGGCACAGCGGACAGGTCAGGGGCAGGAGAGGCTGGGACCAGCCATAAGGAAACGTTTCCCCAGGAGGACTGGAGAGCCGTGGCACTGGCAGCCCGGCGCTGTGCAGGTTCCCTCCCTCCCTGAGCAGCCTGGTCTGACCCCATGGCTGACTCTACTGGGAGCAATGGCTCACACCAGGCACCTCCCAAGGTCTACAACTTATCTTACAATTTTATAGGAAAATCATACTACTTCATGACGTGGAGAGAGTTTCACTGGTAAAAACAGATGCTTCAGAGCCAGAAACTTGCTCTGTCCATTACAGGCACGAAATCCAGATTTCTGGAAAATGCTAGATGCAGAAAATTAGGGACAATTTAAGTGTAATGCATATGTCAACAATATTAATTGTACCAAAAGTGTCTGTATATATACATGTATATATGTGAATAGGAAAGAAAAAAAATAATCATGTATACATACATATGAAATTAGGAAAAGATCAATTCATTACATTTCTAAATACAAAGGTTTTGCATCAACCAACTTCATAAAAGCCAGATTATGAAATTGCTTGGGAACATACTAACACAACTTCTCAAGTGTAGTAAATGCTTTAAAGAATAACTGTGGCAGGATCACAGGCAGTCATACAGGTGTCCAAACAAATCTCCACAAGTTTTAGAAAACAGTATCATTAATATTAATGTTCTCTATCACCACTTGGATTGAAAAGAGATACTAGACATCACTGAACATATAACTTAATGACACATGGATTCAGTTATGAATTCAGACCACATGCAGTAGCATCTTTCGTGTTGTTTTAGTCTGAAAGCACAAACAGATGCTCATGCACTGGGTTTGGTTTTGGGAGCGGGCGGGGGGAGGAAGTTGTGTGATTCTTTGGTTTGTTTTTTTTTCTCCAACCTGGTGGAAGATGCAGATATACTTCTTAATAGATGACAGTAAGAAGTCCAGTTGGTAACATCACCTTAAAACAGTAGTGGTGCAAAGTCCCTACAGTAAGTACACATGACGTATGAAAATTCAGGGAACAACTCTATGACATGACCCATCCAATGCACTTTGTCTAATATGAAGACACTCATGAATTCAAGAAACAACCAAGCTCAAGCAGTGGAATTAGATCATGTGGCCTCCAGAGTTCAAAGTCCAGTGTATATTATTTTATGCTTCTAAGAACAAAGAAGCTGAACTGTTTTACTATTTTATCAGTTAAAAAGAAACAAAAAACCCCCAAACCCAACAACTTCTTGAGCATATAGACCGCTGATTATAAAAGTAAGGTCGTAGCCCAATGGCAACCATGAAATAAGGCAACCACTACGTGATTCCAAGAGAAAGAATTTGGTTTACAGATTCAAAGAATGCATCTCACCAAGGCATAATTCCCCTTGTTGTAAGTTCTGAAAGAAGTCCGCAACACGCAACCAAACTACAGATGAAGAAGTAAATGACAAGAGAGCACTGTCCGCACATAAAGAAGGCCAGAAGGCAAACTTCAGATTTCTGGCTAGCTATATTACTGATGCTGTAACCGTACAGAACAGGGGTATACTTGCACAGTGTAGGGATAGCAGTATACCTGTATGACTGGCATTAATATCCAGTCTTCAGTGGTTGTTGCTATTACTCTTATTATGATGGATGCAATGAGGAAGGAGAATGAATACATCTCTGAATACAGCTTCTCACAAAAAATACTCATAACTGAGACTGTATATGCAGATGTACAAATATTACAGCAAGCTTTACAGACAAAGAACAGCAGTGATTTTTTTTTTTTATCACACCAGTCCACAGAGGAAGTCTTAGCATTCTACACCAAAACATTAAGAAAATACCTTCCTTGACCTTTTTAGTCATAAAAACCCCAAACTATTTCATTACTCTAGCAACTGGCATTTTAAAGGATTGCTTTATTATCAATTTGCTCTCAGAAAGCCCTCTCGTATGTATACAGCACAAATTAAAGCACCACGAACTATGACTGACCAGTTGTTTCAATATTTCATGTTCAGTGTTTCACTGTACAGATGTACACCATTATATTTACCTTTCTATCATGTAAGTTGCTTTAAAAAAAAATGAAAGTTCAAATTTCTTGTGCACAAGCATGCATAAAAAACTTCAAGTCAGAAGCAAGATCCATCTAGATCTAGTTTCTAAAACTCACTAGTTGACACAAAAAGAAAATTATGCAAGAAATAGCAAGAGTACTATTCATCCTGATATAACTTCTGTGCTTCAAAGTATCCCCAAGTTAAGGATCCCTGAAACACAGATTGTTTGCTGTTTCTTGCTGTATTATTGTATTTTATAGCTCCTGCTAGGTTTTTCCTTTGTTTAATATGTCTAATCACTTTCGGACCTATTTGTAACATTCTTGATATAATACATTTTCTTTGTTTCAAACTTTCTGAAATTTTATCTGATATTCCACTGTTCTTTACTCCCGAGAAACACAGTTGTTCATTTTCTTTGGGCCCTTCAACAATTTTTTTAATACACTTATTAGTTCTCCGCCTCTAGAATCTTGAATATTTAACTTCTTCCGTGCAAGCTGTTCCATACCTTGGATAATGCTGCTTACCTTTCTCTGTATTTCTACTTTTAGTGTGCAATACACAATTCTAACATGCAGTATTTAAAAATGTTTATTTATAGAGCATGGATTGACACAGTAGCTTAACCATTTTTATTTTCTCTCAATTTTTCTTCTATAAGAATTTTTTTTTAAATAGCACAATACAATTCATTTCACTTGTTAATCTGTAATGAAAGGAACTGTGACCAGTGATATTATGTAAATATTGAAAACCTCTTATTCGTTTCTCTAAAACTGTACTAGAGTTTGCCCAGATATGAGCAATAGCAAGACATAAATTTTTAATATCAATTATTTTTTCTTTCTTCTCCATTGAAAATATGTATTAACAACTACACATTATTTCCTCTTTTTCTTTACTTAAAAAGTCACTAATTATTTTCCTAAGCAAAACAAAAAAATACTCTGAAAAAATCATTACATGGCAATGACGTGCAAAATACACTTCAACGGTGTATTCAAAACAGTGTTTAAGTGAAAGACTGAATGGAATCGAATACACCTTTTATATTTATATTCTAAAAGAGATGAGACTGCTGAGAAAGTAAATGTTTCAAAATATGAAATTGCTACTTTGTAATAATAATTTTGAGATGTTTTTACAAAAATTTAAAATGCTTCCTACTTCTGTTTCATGTCTTGTCTAAAAGAATGAATGTGTGCTTTAACAAATGTGGAGAAGGAATGCATCACGAAAAAACTCGCCCAGGAAAATACAGCACACACATTCTCTTGTCTTCAAGCTGCTATCTGATTCTGGAGGGTTCACTGTTCTGGTCAGATAATAAACTCTTGGAAGACATCATGATACTCCCAGGAATATTTCAACAGGTGTCAAAAACTTGTGGAAAAATAGAGGTATTTCTTTACAACCCTAACAACCTTTCTTGTATTTTAGTTGTAAAAGATGCCTATGGTAGCTTTCTATAACGTCTTTTCCACCAGAAAACATTACCCTCCGGGACTTGGTGTAGGAATCAGTACAGTACTGAAATAAACCTCCTCCTCTGGAAAACACTGGAGTGAGTCCAGAGGAGGGCCACAAAGGAGGTCAGAGGGCTGGAGCACCTCTCCTATGAGGACAGGCTGAGAGCTGGGCTTGTTCAGCCTGGAGAAGAGAAGGCTCCAGCGAGACCTAATTGCCGCCTACCTAAAGGGGCCTATAGGGAAGCTGGAGAGGGGCTGTTTACCAGGGCAGGGAGTGACAACACAAGGGGTAATGGGTTTAAACTAAAAGAGGACAGATGTAGATCAGGTATGAGGAAGACATTCTTCTCTGAGTGGTGAGGCACTGGAACAGGTTGCCCAGCGAGGTTGCAGATGCCCTCTCCTTGGAAGTGTTGAAGGCCAGGCTGAACCTATGCCATGGCAGAAGGGTTGGAACTACATGATCTTTAAGGTCCCTTCCAATCCAAACCATTCCATGATTTGAAGTTTGTTTATTTTTAATACAGCTCATCTGGAAAAAGAGAAGCTTGATCCTCTCTTGTACAAGCTACACTCCTGGACATGCCAAGTCCTCATCTGCTACAGCACATACGAAACACTATCTCATTCCCATCTATATTCCATTCTACAATTTAATTTATAGTATTATACCAATATTCTTCTTGAATAAGCATCTCTCTTGCCTCCAGGTTACTATAAGCCATCAGTGTGCCCTGTATAATGATGGCTACATGATGAAGGTAAATGTTTCCTTATAGAAAAACCATATAAAATACTACTAAAGAGGATACAGCTGTTGAGATTACATATTTTAACTCTTTTACATGCTACATAATTTTTTACCAGAAAGGTATTTCTTGTTTTGCAGGCAGTTCTAGCACAGAGATTGGAAGAAAAAGTCACCTTCCACAATGCCATCAAGAACTGAAGCCACAGATCAGCTCTCATCCAAATCAATTACTCAGTCCTCACTTTTCTCAACACCAGACCACTCAAATACAAATATTTGAAATGTTTCACCCCAAACAGCTCCCACAGGTAACTATCCACTATAAGGCTCTGTTTATACCAAACATCCAGCAGCAGCTGCTGTTTTTCGCTACACTTGAAATCTATTAACAAGCTAAGCCACAAATATCTCACAAGAGAAAGTTAAAAGTCTCAGAAGATTCAACACATTTCCCTTCTTGACAAGGTGACCTTATCAGCAATTCAAAGACAATTTAATGCTGTAATTTCACAGATACATTTTCCTATTTTTTCCCCCTACAGATCTACAAGAATACTAATGAAATTAAATGTACCAAACCAAATGTTTTCCTATCCTATGGTATAAAGTAAGTCTTACAAACCAATTATACGCGGGGGGGGGGAAATATGGAGATGACATCAGATTAGTCACAACTGCAAAACTAATGCTACTGTACTGCCAGTAGTAGCCTTGCATTACTGCAGAAGTTCAGCTTTCTTTATTGTATTCTTCCATCAACTTATGCTCAAGTTAAAAATCACTGCACTCGTTAATGCCATGTTCAAAAATTTTTTAATGCAAGGTTACACTGATCTTTTATTCTGGAAATGGGTTACTTTCGCTAAAATATCTAATTAGTATTTAGGGTTCAGATTCTCCTCACAGTTTGAAAATTCTAGCCTAAACATTTAATGGGATTCTCATGCAGGTTTTTAGTTAATCAAATGAAACACTTAGATTTTAACTTCACTTTAACAAATGTTTCCAAGAAGAAAATATCATCTCATATCTAATACAAGGTAAAATATTCTTCAAGAAATTTAACATTTTGAAGCACATAAGTTCTTTACATTTTATTAGAAACATGTTTCTCCTACAACATGTAAAAGACTGCTTATATTAAGGGATGTTAATGAATGAAACATGCTACAGAGCAACGGTTTAGACTGCACAGCAGCCAAAGTACTCTGCAGCTAAAGATCAAACTCCTTGCCACCAAAAGATTTCAGTATTTGGGTTCTTTAAGCTCAGAAGCTAATATATAAACTACTCAAATTCTTTCGGACTTTAATCTGCATTTTGGAAACAGTCAGAGTGTTCCAGCCAGGCTAGAAATTCAAATGAGGTATCAGTTCAAACGTCTACTCAAGGTCATTTGAATTTCACTGTCTGGTCAAGGTACCAGCATGTCTTCCAAAAGGACTTCCTAATTTTGAAACAAACTGAGACAATTCCAAAAGGTAATTTCAGATGCTTGTTACTATTTTTAGTCCACTTTTAGTGACTTGTCTTATTTTCCTTTCACATCGTTTGCCATTGATGCAAAAAGATGTTCACAGATGGGAAGAGGTGACTGCACAAGCAACAGTAGGTACAAAGTACAACTGAAAGAATAAATTCTGTACATTCAATTCTCAGCATTTTAGGTATCACATCAAGAGGTGCCAATGTCCTTTTAAATTAAAGATTACTGTAGTAATAGAATTTCTCAAAGCTAGATTAATAAAAGAAACACTTGTTCTGATAGCCGGGAATATTCAAACAAGATCGTTCCTAAATGTTTGGAAAAGGACATAGTGTCTGTTTGAGATTTAGAAGAGAAAGATCCACACAGCATTTCAAGTACATAATGATAGCATTTGAAAGGCAACTGCCAGCCTTAAGAGGAATGCTCCGTTACAATTTCAGTTCTGAGTAATTTAAAACCTAACCACAAACAAAATACAACAAATTATTTCTTTAAACTAAGTCCCACTCTGAGAATATTCAGATATCTCCAGTTTGACAATTATATATGCAATAATAGTCTACAAATCTCCCGCGTTATTTTATTTTTCGTCAGAAAGACATGTTCCACCACACCTTTCAAGTCTTAAAAATAAGATGTGGATAGAAACTGTCTAGATTTCACTGACAATAAAAATAGAATCACTGCAGAGTTTAATACCAAGTATCAGTTGAACCAAATATTTCACTTGACAAGAAATATTACAGGAGCTCATCACAGTACCTTGTCTACGTGGAAAATTAAATCCAGTTCACAAACATTTTCAAAACATTTGTCTAGTGTTTCTACAAACACCTGCAAGAAGGAAAAAAAGCCAGAGGTCAAACTTTAACAGAAACTCAATAGTTCCATTAGGCATGAGGTTTAATAAAAGCAAATACTGAAAATAAACACTGGGCAGATTTTAAGGTATTAAAAGGATCTATAGAAATTATGTGGTTAACATTATTATGTCAACAGTATGTTATTTGTAGAGGACAAAACTGTGTACACAAGTCAGTTTATGTTGTAACTCTGCTAAAAGTCACAGTTTTAAACAATAGTTGCATCTCAAAAAAAAACAGTAACACCATGTGTGCTACAATTTTCTCAGCTGTTATTCCAAGCGTTCCTTCCTATTTCGTCAGAACCCAATTATTTTGCAAAAACAAACTAGTTTTTTTTCATTATTGTTATTATTTTTAACAATTACTACATTTCAGGCATCTCCCCGTTAACCAGACTACTGTTAACTCTGCCACACAGAGACACATGTGCAATGTAAACTGCCAGCACCATGCAAGTCTGTCAGCATTACACCTTCCAGCAACAGCACAGCAGCTTTCACCTGGTTTAAACCTGTCGAATTCAGGATGGAACAAGGAAAAAGGTAGCTGTCTCAATGCCACACCTGCTGATCCTGTCAGCCATACTGCCAGATAAACTTAGAAAAGTCCAGCAGTTTGTACGCAGGCAAATAATCCCTGCCTGAATCTAGAATCTAAGTGCACAAACCAGAAAAATCCAAGCAGCTGCTGAAGTCCAACCACTGATGATCTCTGCCAGATATGGACCACACTTTACTCTGCTCTATGCACTTCTGTAACTGATTCCTCGGTACTCATGTTAGTCAGCTTTGGTACATGAAGAGCATCGCAGCCCCCAGCTGAGTGAAAAGATGCACTCCTGAAAGCCAATCACCATGTGCTTGCAGTGAGCGCTGACAAAGACTTCAGTCCTACAGACATGTAAGCACAGTTCCCTTTATGCAAGGGATAACTCCTGCTGGCTTAGATGTGATGTGTCAAGACCTCCAAGTTAAACATGTGCTTGAGTTTGAGAGTTTAGGGTCCTCAAAAAGTATTTCTGTAGGAATTTACAGATCATTTATTAATGACTAGTAAATAACTTGTGGGAAATTTTCATCTCAGTTTTGTATGTTTCAAGGCCATTTTGTCACAGTTTGTGTTAAATATTATTTATTAAGTTGTCACTGTATGTAAATTTTTTTTTCCCTCATTCTAAACTCAAATCCTAAAGCAGCAATACGGAATAAGTTAAACACCTAGTTCTATTCTCTCCTCTCTCTTTTTAACATGGTTTATTAATCCCATCTTAGTCTTTGAGAGCAACCTTCAGATTTCAAACTGCCCAGGCCCAGAGAAATGGGAGTGAGAAGCCATGTTCTGCTGACAAAAAAAAGGGGGTTAAAAAGCCTGCTTCTACCGATACATATTTCTGTCTACAGACCCAGAGAAGCAGATCTACTTAACATTACCACTTCTAGTTGTCTACCTTGCATATCAAGAAAAACTACTTCTACATCTGAACCCCAGACTTGGATCCTGCATACACTGTAAAGAAGAGGAACACACTCTGCTGTTGTTACTACTACTATTATCAATCTACACTTTAAAGTCAAACTACATCTAACTGATGTTTCATGAATTTAGAACAAGAACGATTCTTTAATACCAAAATACCAACTCATAACTTAAACTAGTAATACACAGCATTTTTACTGACAACAGTTAACTACGTAAATGAATATGCTTTTGTTAAATTATAACAAGGCTAAGCAAAGCAGATTTTTTTTTTTCCTTCAAGTAGTTGTTAATTTGTTGTGATAATAAGTCTTCTACAAAGAAGGGAGGCAAGCAAAAAAAAAACTTCTATGTTAAGCAGAACGGACTATGCATTTGACAGTGTTGTGCAGCAAGACAAATGACCGGAGATGTTCTCTTACTTTCCTTGTACCTTAGAAGAATGTGGTTACAAGGACAGTGCTGTCTGATATAAGCTGCAAGAAGAAGATTGGAAATAGAGTGTAAACATAACCTTTATCCAAACGTTTTAGTTCACAGTTTGACAGAGCTAACAGTTTGACACTATTTTTGAAACAGAAAAAAATATTCCTCATATACATCACCAAGGTTACACATGAATTTACATACTCTTGATTTTGACCTCCATCCAGTTCCTTGGAAAACAAAGGAAGACATTAAAACCAAAAACAACTCAAAAAAGGCCCCCCACAAATACCTACTATTTAGTAGCACTGTGCTTGGCCACATACTGACAACACAGAAATTTTAATTTTTTTACCTTCTTCCAGTAAGGGCTACTCCTGTAGCAGCATTTGATTCACAGTTACAATCACTACTTTTAAACCTTACCCATTACACAGTGACACCACCACACATTGAATGAACTCACGGATCTCTGCTTGCAAGGTATAACCCGTAATGCACACTAAACATTTTTTAATCTAAGGGAAAATTAACTGGCACTGAGTATTCTTCAGAGAGATTTTTCACCAGCTAACGACTTCTCACGGCAACTGTGGAAGCTTCCTCAGTCTTCCATTCACTATGGAGTGTTCACTCAGCACTGACAAAGGTTGAATCTACTATGAATTACTGGTTTTTAAAAGCATTAATCTACAAGGTACATGAGTTTTTTTTACACTAGCATTCCTAGACCTACTTTAAGACACCTTCAAATAATCAATATAGTAAATAAAATTAGAGCCACTTTCACCACTAATTTTAGTTGAAAGTGAAATGAAATGCATTCTCTGGCAAGCACTGCTAGGACTTAAATATTTCAGTAATTACTTCAGATGCTGCAGACCTGTAAATCAAAATAACCAGAAGAGAAAACAGACCAACTGTATCAGGACACACATCGACCACACATCAGTTCAAATGCACCTTGTGATATTATTGGAAAATAAAAATAAATAAATGAGAGTCAAATAGAAGGAAAATAAGGATGCCTGCACAGTGAATTACTAGCTCCCCCTTGTGCTTAATTTCTGAAACCATAATCTTTTACAGTTCAAAGAAAAACCTATGCACAGCTTTACAAAAGTAAACAGAAAAAAAGGAGGGGAAAAAAGGGAAAAAAACACACCTTTCTTTTGAGTAAATACGCTTTAATAAAGCCAGATACACAGCTGGAAAGTATATGAATGAAAACACCAAATTATTATCGCATATATAGTTTAAGGTGAAGGAGGGTAGATTTAGATTGGACATTAGGAAGAAATTCTTTACTGAGAGGGTGATGAGGCACTGGCACAGGCTGCCCAGAGAAGCTGTGGAGGCCCCATCCCTGGAAGTGTTCAAGACCAGGCTGGATGCGGCTTTGGACAACCCAGTCTAGTGTAGGGTGTCCCTGTCCATGGCAGGGGGGTTGGAACTAGATGGTCTTTGAGGTCCCTTCCAATCCAAACCATCCTATGATATACAAGCCAGGAGCTCCCTATGCAACAACCCTCACCAATATGTCAAAACATAAAACACCACCTTTACAATGAAGGGTTAATTTCTTAATTAGGCAAATAAGATGACAAAGGAATAAAACACACATTAGTATTGGGAGGATAACAAGGCTGGCAGAAAAATCAGAATACCTAATCACTACATCTGATGTTTGATAACATCGAGTACTAACAAAAGCAGGTACAAAAACTGAAGTAAAAACAACAAGAGTAACTCTCACCAAAAATACCCCATCCTTCTTCCTAGGCTAAACAGCAATGGCAAACCTTAAGACAGAATTAACTCGATCTGCCTATGGAGAGTCCTCTCCTTCACTACATTTGACTGTTCAAACACTACTTGAGACTCCAACCAGTTTACAACATAATGGTCTGATCATATAGCCAGTTCTCCATACAGAACACTGGTTTCAATGCTACTTTAACAGAGACCTTTACTAAGTCATTTTTCACATATCATTGCAAGCATATGAAATCAACTACAATGTTTCCACAGCCTTTCTAATTGGGAAATTCTCAGAGCAGCCACAGCATTCTCCCACACTTACGCTGACATCCCAGTTTTCTTTCAGTGATTTTTTTTTTTTTTTAATTACTCCTAGATTATACAGAAAATGTCAAGATTACACTGTAGGGGAAAGACTGTACAAAGTACTGCTGATCAGTCCAAACAGAGGCATGTTGGATCTTTCAAGCAGACCTACCAATAGACTTATGTGTTACCAATAAGGCTTTTTAGGTCAAAATGTTCTTCTAGTTATATCTTCTTATATATTGTATTTCCATGCGCTATAACCTTACACTTCACAGGATAACCAGAAGAGTCTGAAATAGCTACAACTCACAACATAATTTACACTGAATTCAAAAGACTGCAAAACCTACCAAGTACATACAGCACAGATGCTGACCTATCTCCCATCCAATTAATCAAAAACAATAAATAGAATCTTGTGTTCATATTAAAAAATCAGAAAGAAAATAAACAGTAACAATTTGCCTGAGCTGTTCGAACACATCTAGTTTGAACACAATATAAAATACGACGCAGAGTCTATGACTTGTAACACATACTGAGTACTCATTAAGACTGAGCTAAGAAGATTCACCTGTGAAACAGCTCTGACTTCATGGTGATAAAATACTTCTGTGAAGGCCACTTATAAGTATTACAACAAAACTTCATGCTGAAAAGAACTGCAGACTGTCAGCTGTAATCTAATCTACTGTAGTTCTATTCAGTTCACAAGATGGAAAACTCAAGTGCTAGACTGGGTTCATCTCACCAGTGTATTTTCATGAGACCATAAACTAGCCCTCTACATAACTACTTATTTAAACAATTCAGTATAGGTACAATTCATAAAAAACTCCAGACGACTTACTCTTACCTGTGTTATCTCTGAACTACAGGAAACAAAGATGCATGAAAATGGTTCAACACTTCTGAACAAAAAACAGACAAAGCTTATTTGCTTGAGTAGATGGGTGTGTGTATATACTGCCAGTCTGCACTGCATGTGGGGTTGAGATGTAACAATAAACTTTCCAAGGGTGCTTTTCCAGTGTAAGATATACTTAATTCTGATTGCTATTGCTAAGGGGATTAAACAGATCCTTCTTGTGAGCCAGACTGGAAATTAAAAATGTTTACTTAATGTCTGTATACTCTCTACTATAATCAAATGGTTGAATTACAATGATCTAGAGAAACGGGAATACTGAACAGCTGCAGGCACTGTGGTAAGACTGTATTTATAAACAAAATTATATGGGTCAGAAAAAAGTAAAGTATTTCTATAAACAGAAATACCATTTCTATAATTTCTGCTTCCTTCAAATAATTACACTGGCACATAATTAAACACTGGGGTGTAATGGAAGAGAAAAAATATAAAGATTGGGAGACTGAAATCCATCAAAATACTTATGGCAGAAAAAGGAACACAATTTAGAGAAAAAGTTTAAACTCTCCCTAATTCAGAGACTTTGAAGGCTATACAAATATAGGCAGTAGTAAGCTCAAGCCATTTGCTTCAACACCTTGAAGTAAAATTTAGGTTACACCGTGTAACTGAAAATAACTGGAAGCTATTGATTTGTCATCTGACCTTGCACAGCAGCCCTGCAAAATATAACAGTCAGACAATTGATCTAGATCCTATCCTTATTATCTGATTAAACATAAGACATATATAATATCCACTTTATCTGAAAAACATCTCTAAGTCATATGAAATACTAATGTGCTTCTTTTCTCAGATCATAAATATTCTAGCACTTCCAGGTAAGAAGACACACTAAGCAACAAGCAACTAAGCAACTCTGCACACTGTGAAAAATTGGTAAGTCTACTGCATACCTCACTCAGTAACTTGCACTGTTCAAATACTGCAGAATGTTTCTATGACCAAAGATGATATAAGAATCTAGAAAGAGATTTTCCTTCCTCGCTACCACACAGCCACTGGGAAAGTCAATTTGGATATACTGTCCAGAAGAGCACTGAACACTGAAGAGCTGTTACAAATACTAATAGGTGACTGTGAGAAGCTATTCTGCTCCAAGAAAGGTCTGCAGAGAATTGTGAAGTCTTTAAAGCTCACAGTGTTTTCTGCAGTGAAATAATCAATAGATACAGGTCCCTGTCGCAGAATACCACAGATTTTACTTACATAGTAAATCAATTCGCTTGATGTGCAAGCTTTTGAAAGGCTTAACAATAAGGAAATTAAACAAGGAAACAAAATTAAATAAGGAAATTAAACAAGGAAATTATGTAATAGGCCAACGGTCCAAAAAAGGGAAAGCTTCTCCGCATTGACAGGATCTGCTCTGCACAGCGCACTGTGGGAAAATTCACCTGAGTTCCACTGGATGCTGTGCAGATATGGGATGCCGAGCATCTGAAAAGGTGTAAAATTTACTATCTACATTCCTCCTCTTATTCTGTTTTATTAAACAGTTATCATATTAAGCCATTCTGTTGTTGAGCATTTCTTATTGGAATCCAGAAAGAACCTGTACCAGGTTTCTCACCTCTTCCCACTCACCCCTCCAGTGCAGAACACATGCCCAGCACAGCATTTGCACTCATTTTCCAAGGTATATCTGACCAAAAGCTCGTAAGTCACAAGGGCGATCTCATCCATACGAGATCCATACATCCATGGATGTACATTTGTAGTGAATAAATACATATGTGTATGTGTTTGTGTATGTATATGTATATATACACACAGAGCGCTTTACATATCTAGGTTCTCATAATCTAAACTTGTCCAGCAAATGTTTGAGCTGCACCATTTTTACCTGCAGCCAAAACAAGGTCTTGAAAGCTTGCAGCAAAAAATAGTTGCTGATTGTTCAGTAGGTTCCAAACAACCTGTTTCCTTACTTTCTCATCAACTTGGGAAATAACTTTTTCAAAGACAGTCCAGAAAACTGCAAACAGTCTAAAAGTAATATTCAGCACTTTGGTTGTGCTCACAGTATGAAAGGCATCTTCACTTCCAAATATTACAAAAAACAACACAGCTAAGTATTGAAGTTCTAAGGTACTTAGAAGTAGAATTAGACTTATTAAAAAAACAAAACCACAACAACAACAAAAAAAACAACTTACTTGTATGAGGTCTAAAATGCCAAGCTCACTTTCTGAAGAATCCACACAGAAGACAAAATACAAGGTGGCATAGTGTCGGTAAATAAGTTTGTTATCAGATCCACCTATTAATCTAAACAGGAAAGAAAACAGGAAAGCTTAGTTAGCATCTCAGGACAAGCTGGGCAAATCCTCACAGTTACTTCAGTTAATGGGATGCCTGTTGTTCATGGCTGGCTGGACCTTTCCCAAATCCAACTATATCACAACTTTTATTTTGTGATATAATCACAATGGAAAAATAGTAGGCACCAAGATAGTGTAAGTTACATTTACCACACAAGCACATTGTAATTATTGTCATCCATATGGAAAACATCAACATTTACACCTTTTTATTACAATCAATTCAAACAGATCATGCAGTTTCATCCAAAAATGGATATTAAATGTCCTTCCATTACACACTATACAGAGCGTATGGCTATGAATCCTTCCCTGCCCTACTCAGAGAGGCATCAACAGAAAAAGAAAACTGTAATGCAGATTGGCACTTGGATTACAGAAAAAGCCTTAAATCAGGTTTATGGTCCACCTAACAAAAAACATGTAACACACTAGTGCTAAAAAATGTCTGCTATTTGAGAAATAAGACTGTACTATAACCAATAGTTTGTGATGCAATGAAGTAATTAAATTTTTATGGGCTCACTAATCATCACAGAGCAAGAAGGAGAGAAGTCTAAACAGGTATGTCCTTCCACTCTTCTGCTATAGCCTTCCCAAAGAAGGTACATAAATCATAAGAGACGTTCTTCAGATCATTAACATCTGCTCTGAGCAGTAGGGGGCCTACTCAAATAGAAATTAAAGTATTTTATAACCAGAGCCTACACGACTACAAACATTATAATTTTCCCTGAATTCTGTACCAGAACTGAATCACCTGTTGGTGTATAAGAGCTTATCCCTTTAGTTTCTGCCTTTATCACAGGGAGAGACTATATAAATAAATAAAAAAGAAATCTTTTAGGTCACTTATGCTTACGCACATTGCTTTGCATTAATGCTTGGGTGGGGGGGAAGGGAACCCTTTGCTCCTGAAGGGCAGAAACTACTTTTACGAAGTACAGACAAAAATATTACAAACAATTGTGAAAGTGGAAAGAAATTACAATTAAAGTTTCCTCTTTTGTACTTCATTTACCCAATTCTTTCAAGTATTTCAGTATACAGAGTTAGCATATATAAACTGTTGAGGCCTTTGGGTAAACTGCAAACTATAAAGCAGTCCCTGTCTTGGGGAAAAAAAAAAAACAAACAAAAAAACAAACAACTGAAAAAATATACTGAAATGGTAACTCCAGAATTGAGCAGTAGGAGGAAAGCCAGAATTGTGTCCTCTGTCTTAGTTTCTTTTAGTTGTACAGCTGGGTTTTTTTGTTTGGGTTTTTTTTTTTTAAATGCTCCACATGGCTTCTTTGACTTACAGAATTCAAGCCAGCATGTTTCCAGCTTGAAATCATCTTCAAGAACCTAATGATAGAATCATGAGATGAGTAGCTGGAAAAGAACTGTATTAGTTTAAAAAATAATTAAATTTTTAAAAAATCAGGAATAATCTTGATCAGGAAAAAGACAATCAGAGCTGACATGGTACCTTTTAGCATTTAACTGACTCTGCACACAGAAAATTTGGGCATCAACATACTAACTTTCAGTAATCAGAAACGTCCATAATTACAGTATTTAACAGGCTACGGCAATCTCTAGATTGGAGAGACTGGAAATCATGAGCTTACTGTATCAATTATGACCGCTTTTTCTAGAAAGTGGTTTTGCAAATCTTCACTCTTTGATGACTAATATCTCAAAATAAAACACTTCTCTATTTCTTAATCTCTTCTCTTCAACTAAGCAAGGCCACGTCAAAAAAAAAAAGCAAGATGATTCAAGTAAGAATATTTTGTGCATGTCTTCTAGAGACAGAAGATATAAGCCTGGCTTTCCTCCTACTTTGCTCTACCTATATTAATAAAAAAATCTTGGTTGAAACTGTGTTAACTAGCACATTTAAAACCTGTATTTTTCTTCCCAGTTTCTATAGCAAGCTTGAACCCTCATAAAAAGGCTGAGGAATCCTACTATCAGAGTCGGGTACTCAAATTTTAGGAGTTCCAGCCAAAGCACCAGCTACAAAATATTTAATTTTCTCAGTAAGTACGGCAAATGCCAATGCCTCTTCAGAAATCTTTACCCTGAATATAGGGAAACTGGTTAAGTATCATCTGCCTGTTTCTTCCCCATCTTTTGTCTGAAACAGTTGTAGCGCTAGATAAGGCACCGTGTCAGTTACAGTATGAGAAAAAACTAGTTTTATTGCCCAGCTCATTTTGATATCTCTCTATACATATGCTTGTTCGTAAAGAGGATGTGTATCTGGTGCAACGATATAATGCTTTGTGTATGAAAAATACCTCAAGGGACATCGCATTTACATTACAACTGTAAAAATAATTATATTGCAATCAGCAATAATAATATTTGCTAGCCAATAAGCACTGGGCATTTATTCCAAACGTGATACTTACAATCCTCCTTCTAGGAAATTACAGACATTTTCATCACGTTTTGATACTAAATGGAAAGTTTCTCTGATAATTTGTTGCTGCGTATCTTCACTCTATAAAAAAAAAAACATATTTTGCTATCAAGCTAAAATGGATTAACAATGCACAGCGCACACACAGCTGATAAAAATTACACAGTGTATCAGTACCTTCAAAGTCTCTATTTCTCAAGCCTTAAATCTGCCAATTAACAAGCTCTATACTGCCGGTTTTGTCATTTCAACACAAAAAGATGTTTTTCCAAGTTGCAGAAGGATACATTACTGAGAAACAACTCTGAAAATACTTATTGTTTTTAAGAAACTTCTTTAAAAAAAATATAAAAATAGTTTCTACAAGTAAAGAGGAAGTCTTCTCAAGTATTCCGAATTCTTTGTATCTTCCCCATGGCCCAGAAAGCTACACAGATGCATTGAAACTACCTTCACCTATGAACGGGGGGAAAACAAAGACTCAAAAGCTTGAAGGGCAGGGAAGCTAAAACCCCTACAATATATAACTGTCTCAGAAAGAGCTTAAAACATAAACGTAATACGAGCAACAGCTTCTCCTAAGCCACTAACTTTCCTTCTGGCAGACCAGAAACATGACTTCTGAGTATGAATTCATTTGACTCAAGAATAGTTCCCACTGACTCCATCATTCCTTCACGCTTGCTTTTGCTACCCTTCTATAAGAGTGGATTTAACAAGTCTCCACGTCCACAGTAAAAAAACGTCAAGGTGTTCTGTTTATACAGACATATTACCCTACTTTAATCCTTGAGGATTTCTTCTAATTCCAGTTACGAAAATAGAAGAGCAGAGTGGAGCTGACAAGAAAAATCTGGTGTCCTCCTGTCACTCACTCCTCTCTGACCCCTGCTGCTTATCCCTCACAGGACTTCAATTGCACAACAGTAACAGAAGACACAAAAAGATAATTACATATGAATGAAAAATGAGAATGGAAGTTAACTGTTTCACATTATTGCAACTTTTGTATACCTTTCCAAAGTCTTTCATGTACGTATTGTTACTTCCACATTGACAGGGAAAAAAAAAAAGAAAAAAACAGAAAGAAAATTCTTTAGTAAATTATGGTACCTCTGCAATGGAAGTTATCATGAAAAGAGCAGGGATGCAAACAAGGGGAATGCTTATCAGTATGTGTAGGTGAGAATATTTCATTTTATTTTTTAAATTAGAAATGGCAAATGAAAGACATCTGCTTGGTAACCCGGAATTGATGAGAAAGAAGAAAATAGGTTCACAAACGTATATTAGAATTTCCCAGTATTCCCTTTGTGAGGAAGGGATCGAATTCAGTCATATGTAGCAATGACCTATATCAGTTACACTCCTTTAATTAAAAGCCTGACAGGGCAAACTGAAGCATCACTGTCATAATTTCTGCTCCGAGATGTAGAAATAAAACACATCCCTTCCAATAGAGTTAAATATGACTTCTGTAATAGCCAGAATTGCAAGTCAGTGGCAACAAATTCAAGTAAGTAACAGCGCTACTGAAAAAGAACACTTTGTATATACAATTCCGGGAAGCATCAGTTATTTTCCTGTGTTTTAATGCCCAAGGCCAGCCCAAGTGGAGTTTAGCCAGTTTGCTAGCACATGATCAAAACATTAGCTTAAAAGCTTTTATCCTTGAATTAAATCAACTCTTTCCACATCGTTCCTTAATGCCCACTCTCTTTTCATTCAGATCAAGAGCCTGTGTTGCATTTTCTGCTTGCGACTTTGCTATTGCCTTCTCCCATTAAAAAAAAAAAAAAAGTTACACTTTTCTGTTTCATTCCATTTCTTTTTCACATCACCTGTGTTTTCATATTCCTCTGAAAGTTTCCGCGGGAGAAGACCCTGCTTATTGGCCCCACGAGTCCCACGAAACTCACCTTCCCAAGCCCACCACCAGCCACGCAGCACCACACCGACGGCCCCCAGCGACCACCTGCCTGAACCTGCTGCTGAACGAGGCTCCCTTCCCTCACCTTCAGCGCTGCGAAAGGACGATTCCCAGCGAAAAGATCACCGGCTGGGAAAACACCTTTACCGAGACCTCCTTTTCCTTACTGACGGCTCTCACAAGGCCTCGGCACCCTCCATTTCCCCCTAAGCCCACAGCAATCGGCGGCTCGACCTGTCGAAGGCGCCGGGGCAGGACCGGGCCGGCGGGTCCCCGCGCACAAACCCCCCATCTCCTGAGGAAACCCGGGGGCCGCACGGCGAAAGCACCCGTCCCCTCCGACGGGCGGGCGGGCGGCCGCCCTTCCCCGCGCCCCGGCCCCCCACCCTGCCCCAGCCCGGGACCCAGGCCCCGCGCAGCCCCGGCCCGTCCGTACATAGCGCTGGTAGAACTTGGAGAGCCGCGGCTTGCCATGGTTGTTGAAGATGAGGATGGCTTTGATCATGGTGGGGCGGGGGGCGGCGGCGGCCGCCGGGCTCGCTGCGCTGCACCGCT
>VWZZ01002541.1:16490-31786 GCA_013399095.1 Psophia crepitans | reverse complement strand
GTCACGCGCACAACGTCGCCGGAGACCCAACAGCCGCTAGTGGCGGAACTGCTCTTGCCGCACGTGACGTGCCCCTCCCCGTCACCTGACCGGAAGGCGGTGTCCCGCAAGGGACCGTACGCCTTGCGACGCGGCCTCGTGTGGCGTAACTTCCGCCTCCCGGGGAGCAGCATGGCGGAAGCAGAGGAGTCGTCGCCTGTCTCTCCTCAGAGTGAGGGTCGAAGTGAGGGCGGGGAGGAAGCGCCAGACGGCGGAGCTGCAGGGGGGGCAGCCGNGAGCGGGTGGTTCGGGCCAATGAGGAGGCGGGGGGGGCGGGTCCGCCGCCGTCGGCCTTAACGCGAGCCCCTCCTCCCGCAGTTGACGTCCTGCTCAAGGCCGTGGGCGACACCCCCATCATGAAGACCAAGAAGTGGGCCGTGGAGCGGACCCGGACCATCCAGGGCCTCGTCGACTTCATCAAGAAGTTCCTTAAGCTGATGGCCTCCGAGCAGCTGGTACGGGCAGGCGTACCTGGCGGCCTGGCCTGCGCCGGTGTGCCCTGCGTGTCACGGGGGCGGCTGGGACCTGGCCGCGGCAGGGCCTCGTGCCCACCCTGGGCCCGAGCTGTCACGCTTTGCAGGAAGACTCATTGGATCTAGGTGGTGGCTTGTAGCAGGAAACGTGGCGTAGGAGCACCAGTAAAACAGTGCAAAGCCCACACCGCAGCATGATGTTGAGATGAGTGGTAGCAGTGTGGTTTGGGTGTGCTCGAGTGCTCAGCTCCAACCTTTGGGCTTTTTGCAGTGTCTCCGTTTCTTCTCCTCTGACGCTGACATGCAGAGCTGAGTGCATGTTGTGCAGCAATGTGTTTCAGGGAAAGGTTCATACGCACAGTAACTGTAGAAGTCAGGTATGCAGAAGGAGTAGTTATGAAAAAGTCTGAAGGCTTTCTGAATATTAGTGTCTGTTTCCTTCAGAACTTACTTCTTAAACAGTTTAGTTACTGTCATAGGTCTGATTTTCTTTTGAAATGGATAGCTTGGAAGTTGTTCGCAGTTTGACAGCACAATACCAGTACTATTTATGTGTTCCTTCCTGTGAAGCCCCGGTGGCCACCTTATAACATTGGAAGAGCTGGCGCAGATTGAGAAACATGATAGTGCTAATTTTGTGGTTGGTGGTAAATGCATACACTTCAGAGTTTTCATTTAAGATATAAAGTAAAGGCTACACTCATGAAAATAGCTAAATGTGTAGCTAAAGTATAGATGAAATCGCTCTGTTCTTGGTCTGGGGCTCTTATTTAAGCATATAGATGTAAACGATATCACCAGCCTTCTTTTTCACCTGGAAATCAGAAAAGTTTTCCCAAGGCTCAATATCTCAAGAGTAATCGTTTAGGTATTTACTGTTCATGGACATTCTCAACAATTTAATTCATTAACTCTCATCTCATTGTCTCAGGAAAAAAAATACAGGAGCATGGAGTCTTCCAGTGTGGTTTAAGCTTAAGCCCACACACTTCAGGAACAAAGCCCTGGGAATTTTATAACTCTTCCTTGGAAATAGCACATGATACCATACCACATGTTGCTATCTCGCACTGCAGATCCCAAGACCCTTTTTGACATTAGCTACTATATGCATATATGTGTTGGAGCAGGACATGAGAAGGATGACTTTAAAAAAGAACAAAATAATTCTAATTTCTGTGATGACCGCTGATCTGATTGAGCGAATTTGGAATTGCGGGAACAGTTTGGATACCTGAAGTAAGAGCAAGAACTGAACCAGTGAGCTCACATTGTGCTGCAGCATGGGGGAATCATGAGTCAACTTGCAGGAGAAGGCAGTTAGTACGCTTGGTTTGGTTTGGTCTGGTTGGCGAGTCAGAGGTGACTTGTTGAAGTCACGTTGCCTGTCCACAATGAAGTGAGCATACTAATTTGTGGTATTTTGATGTGGACTGTAAAGATTATAAAATAAAAGGTGAACAAAGGACAGATTTACCCACCTCTGACTGCAGAATGTTTCTTCTGTGTTATCTGTGATCTATGGGAGATGTCCATCATCTGTTTTTCTTTTCTTGCAGTTCATATATGTAAACCAGTCTTTTGCTCCATCTCCAGACCAAGAAGTTGGGACCCTCTATGAGGTGACTTTCATCTTAAATATTGTTTCCAAATGTGCTTAACAGAATTTGTCAGTGTACATCTGGCACTTGAAATCTGTTACTGATCCTAGCTATGCTGGTAATATCTTGCATTTGATCTAATGCAGTTGATACAGATCTGTATGAATATGATTTAAAGAGACATGACTTCATGTGATTTCTGGAAATGCATTCCTCTGCGTGCAGTATGTTGTCATGCCTCCCACTGTAATGGAGAGTTTTGTTATCAGTAGCAGTATTCCATGACACAGTTACCTGATGGGGGAAGGAGGTTGGGGGTTGTTTTGTTTCATGTATATCCTAGCCCATGAATAATCTAATGGCTCTTGGTTTACCTTTTTTTTTTTTTTTTTTTTTCTTGCAGTGCTTTGGAAGTGATGGCAAGCTTGTACTGCATTATTGCAAAACTCAGGCATGGGGATGAATGACAAGCAATACAATTGTTTAGATGTCGTCTTCAAAAATGGAAAAGGGACTAACTTTCTTAAACTCAACCTATAAAGGATTTTTGCATTTCTGCTTATGACTGTACGTTTACAAAAACAATGCGGATGAATAGCATAAAAGAAGAGCTACCTAGGCTATCTGATCATGCAGCTTTTTTCTGATGAACGTCTGGGGTACAGAAAACAGTCTGCACATGTCATCTATAGAGTAGAACCAGCTCTCTTGCTGCTGAAGCAATGTATCTGAAGGGAAACTCATAGTTGTCTGGAGGACTGGGTAGCTTTGTCACTATGTGCTGTACAGAAGATAAAAGTTCCTTTTTATTAAAAGGGATGTTTATTGTACATGTAGCCTGGGATTCAGTTTACTTCTGACATGTTGTACATATGCGTGTTCTCTTATTTGTGGAGTCTTCATCTTGAACATGTATTATGTCATCTCATGATAGTATTTTGATTCTTAATGATACCTCATAATGAATATGTAGGTATTGGTATATAATCTAATTTCTTCACCCTGTGCCTTCATCATATTGGCAGTGTAAGTACCTCATTTATGTCGTACAGAATAATGATAGGCCTCAAATACTTTCCTCCCACCCAAATTGTGTAGTGACTTACTGAAGGCTGAATGCCTCAGGAGTTGCCAAGGTGTTTCTTCTGGCACTGTTTAATGACTAGCATCATTAGTTGGATGATCTAGTTGCAGCTTTCAGCTAATGAAGAAATAGACATGATGTGCTAAAAACCTTCTTTAGTCTCCTTTTGGCTGCTGTTATTTTCCTTTTTCACCAGCTGCATGTGCCATCAACAAAATAGAATGCACTTTATATCCTTTCGTTAAGTCATAACATAATGAGAATTTTTGTTGGTTTTTTTTCCATCCTGGAGAGGATTTGGTGCCTTGACTAGGGTACTGACCTTTGCTTTTATTTATTAGATGGTTTGGTGGCACGGGTGTGTGTTTTGTGGGTTATTTTAAATGTCTGCTATACGATCTTGTATGCTTGTTTAAAGTGTAGTAAATGAAACGTTAGCTGTTCGCTTGCGAAGTGTTCTTCTGCTGTATGACAGTTTTGGGTCCCTGATGTAATCCACTTCTTCAGCACACAGAGGCAAAACAGGCTGTTGTATTTTAAAGCATGCTTATACGATGGTCTTGAGCCGTTCATTGCTGCTTCATGTATAAATGGCTCTTACATGGTCTCTGAAACCTGCGTATGAGATTGTTTCCACCCTCAAAGAACTGGAGAACTAATGGTCAGCTGAATTTGCTGATGTTGAAGTTTGCGTGCAGCCTGCAAATATGGCATAGGAACATAGGCACATAGAGTGATTTAAGTTGGAAAAGACCTTTAAAATCATTCAGTCGCACTATAAGCCTGACACTGCCAAATCCACCACTAAATCACGTTCCTAAGGGCCACTTCTACACTTGATGAACTTACCTTTGAAAGTCCACCACCTGAGGACAGAAAGTTTACTGGATCTATTATGACAATGCATGTTGGTGAAATTTAATAATTTATAACACTGTTTTATAATAATTTTAATAACTGATTTCTGGGACCATATCATTAGCTTATGTAGATATATATTTTAATAGCCCCTTGCCCTGAATCCTTGCTATGTGAATAGCTCGATACATTTAGCCAGTTTTTAAGTAGAAAACCTGGATTCGTTGAGTTAAACTAACAAGGCAAAATTGCTTGTGAAATTAAAACACTTCAAATAATCCATACTTGTGCCTGCTCTGAACCCTGATCTCATGAATCTTTGTCTATTTAAGAGAACTGTTGCAGAGGTAAGCTGTTCTTGAAATGGCCTGCTCAGTTACTGTGAGTCCAGTGTAACCTTGCACAACCACTAGAGGGTAAACGAGGACAAACGTATTTGCACAGTTTTTCCCAGATTTTTTTTTTCCCCCAATCTTTTTCGTAATATGTCCACTTGCTGGCCTTACAAGTGTAGGTAGTTTGTTCTGTGTGGCAGTATGTTTGCCTAAGATAAGCTACTGGTCTGGCTCTCTTTATAGAATGTTCTATTGGTGCCTTTCACCTCATTTGATCTTAGCAAATGAAGCTACTGATACACTGCAGATATATGCAAGAGTATTGGTTTGTGTGTGTTTTTGTGGGTGGGGTTTTTTTGTGTGTGTTACGGGTTTTTTTTGAAGAACAAATAAAAACCCACCAAAATCTCTATGTGAAGGAGGGCTGTATGTCGTTATATCTTGCCAGCTAGTGGTAGAAGGTTCTTCATACTGAATCTATAGGTCATTTTTATCCTCTGGGGTTCAAAAAAATGCTTGCGTTGATCCCTTCGAAGTAGCATAAAACCCACTGCAACAGTTTGGATTTCTTTTATTTACCACGTGCATTTTTAGACTTGCATAACTTACTCATGCAGATTTGATTTATTCATTTATTTAAGATTCAGTTTGTTCCTTGAACAGTATTTATTTATTACTGTTTGCTCCAACATTTTTCTCTTCTTAATTTTTCTCCAACACCAACTAGCTATTCCTTGGCCCCTAGTGTACCAGTACACAGTAATACTCACCTGATCCAGCTCTTGCTTTCTCTTTCTTGAATGCTCTAAGTGGCTGCCTTTATTATGTTCCTTTCCCCTTAACAACTGCCAGTTCCAGTTCTACTAATCTCTCTTGTAGCTGCTGAGAGACTTCCTTTTGCCACTTTTCCCTGTGCTTTTCTACCTTCTCTCATCAGGGAGGTAGACAGTGCTTGTTAATCTCTGGTTAGCTCCTTAATGACCATGGGCTCTCTCAGTGTGGAGTCTGGGTGTGACTGGTTTAAGTAGCAGAAATTTTTCCATGTGCATATTTTGCAGACTAGACTGCAAACATGTCAAGTAGGTAATGTGTTGGGTGAACAAATAAATGATTAGCAGCATGTTGCTTGTAGAATTTACAGAAGACATCCAAAAGACATGTTAGATCTTGTATTTTAAAAAGTGGCAGTTATAGCATCTAAAATCGTAGATGATCCTGAATTCCTTTAAAATGTATGTACTTATCTCCTTAAAAAGAATACTTCCAGTAAGTTGGAAACATCAGAAGCTTAAGTAGAATATTAAATATGTTTTCTGTATTCAGTATGCCTTGAGCAAAAGTACTGACTGTATAGTGACTTCACTTCCTGCGATGGGAGGAAAAGAGATCCTTGAGAGTGGTACAAGACCAAAAAAAATGTGTAGACTTAGAAGAACTGTTGTGTTCCACCCAAAGATGCTACAGTACTGAGCTGCCAATATTTGCAATATAGTTTAATTCACTTGATTTTGTGTAATTTAATTAACAGAATAAGCAAATGGGAAAAAATCAGTAAATAAACTAATTTTTAAAGATTGAGAAATAGAGATAAGTATTGGAAAGCAAAATTATACTGGTTTATGAAAGTCTTAAGTACTTAACAACATCCCAATACTAAAAGATACCACTATGCAAAATTCAGTTATCCTATTTCCAAGGTAACAATCACCAAGTTCAAACACTCTAAACTGTAAGGCATTATATATCTGAATAATCATTCAGAGAATGATTTAGAGACTAGCATTGATTGTAAATTTCCAATTTGTATCTTGAACTAGTATTAAAAGCATATGGAAAACATGAAGGAGCTAAGTAAAACTAAAGTTACCTCAAGAGTGAAAGGGTAAAATATGTATTCATGTCGCCTATGTGCATATTGGGCAAATGTCATCTAAGTCTTCAAGAGTTAATGCTAAGGTATTAACAGAAGTTGTGTCTGTGTTAATTACACCCACAACGTAATCTTGAATGTACTGATCTACAGTAACGTCAAGGTGAGCGGGTGGCAATTCACACATCCATTCTGCAAACTCCTTCTCAGTCCCAAAGCAGCTTCGCTTTATCCATTGCTGCTGTTCATGCTCATTTCGCAGGTCAAATTCTGCTTTTAGTCGCACAGGGTTTTGCCTCATGCTGTTCTTGACTGTCCTGAAGTCTTAATCGCACTTCAGGGATGTTGTACAAAGGTTACTTAAGGCATTAACATACTACAATATCCTTATACTTGGAGAGGAGACAAAAAAAAAGGGGGGGAAATGCCTTTAACTCCAGGTTTTTTGTGATTGTTATGACTATTACAAGCTTGTATAAAATGCCGTGTGCATTAAAAAAAAGTGTTTTCAGCCTTATTTTGTTTTGGTTCATCAAGAGAACAAAAGCAATTTGACAAGAAAGCATGTTGAATGTGTTTATTCTTATTTATGGAGACTATGCTTCAGCTTTGCTAGTGTCATACTGTGCTCCCAAGGTGGGGAAGAAGGACTGAACAGACAGCTTTGCCTGGAACTTAGGAAAAAAGCAGAGTTTATGGCCTTTGGAAGAAGGGGCAGGCAACTCAGGAGGACTACAAAGATGTCATTAGGCTATGCAGGGAGAAAATTAGGGCCAAAGCCCAACTAGAACTTAGTCTGGCCACTGCCATAATAGACAATAAAAGGTGGTTCTCTAAACACATTAGGAACAGAAAGAGGGCTAATGAGAGTCTCCATCCTTTATTGGATGCAGGGAGAAACATAGAGACAAAGGCTGAGGAGAAACCTGAGGTACTTCATTACTTCTTTAGCAGTAAGACCAGTTGTTCTCTGGGTATCCAGCCCCCTGAGCTGGAAGACAGGGATCGGCAGCAGAATGAAGTCCCCATAACCCAAGGGGAAATGGTTAGTGACCTGATACACCGCTCAGACACCCAAAGGACTGAGGGAGCTGACAAAGTGGTCACCAAGCCACTTCCCATCATTCAGCGGCAGTCCTGGCTATCCGGGGAGGTCCCAGAGGACTGGAGGTTAGCAAATGTGATACAAGAGGGGCTAGAAGGAGGATCTGGGGAGCTACAGGCCTGTCAGTCTGACCTCAGTGCCAGGGAAGGTTATGGAGCAGGTCGTCTCGAGCGCCATCATGTGGCATGTACAGGACAACCAGGTGATCAGGCCCAGCCAGCATGGGTTTATGAGAGGCAGGCCCTACCTAACTAACCTGATCTCTTCCTGTGACAAGGTGACCCACTTAGTGGATGAGGGAAAGGCTGTGGATGTTATTTACCTGGACTTTGGTAAAACCAAGTCCAACCACTAAATCACATCTTTAAGCATCGCATCTACATGTCTCTTAAATACCTCCAGGGATTGTCACTCAAGAGACTGACACCCACCTCACTACGTGGTCTCTTCTCCCGAGTAACAAGGAATATGACAAGAGGAAATGGCCTCAAGTTGCGCCAGAGGAGGTTTGGATTGGATATCAGGAAAGATTTCTTTACCAAAACAGGTTATAAAGCCCTGGAACAGGCTGCCTGGGGAAGTGGTTGAACTTGGCAGTGCTAGGTTAACAGTTGGACTTGGTGATCTTAAAGGTCCAACCAATACGATTCTATGATTTTAAAGCTAGATATCATAAAACTCTACATACTTTTCTTGTCCCTGCTTTGTGTTTTCTTCAATAGCCATAACGCCGTGAGATGTCAGGTGCATCTCACTGTATTTTAGTCAGAAAACTTGACTTGATGCCAAAATGTCTAGAGAGAAAAACTCATTTAGAGAGTGTTTTATCTTAAAATAGGTGGTTAAGAAAGCTTGAATGAATCACAGTATTGACTTGAGAGACCCAAATAAGTATGTTAAAAGCTTAACATTAAGCCAGTCACATTACATCTATGTCACTAGGCTCAGTAGTGCCAAGAAATTCACTGGGGCACTTTGGCTCAGTGATCTGTACAGTTACTTGGTAGAGCAATTGGTGGCGCAGACTTTGGCCTGTGCGCGATTCAGGAGTTGGCAAGGCACCAGTTCTGGTGGGCACTTTGGACGTGATCAACTTGTTCTGGAGGTTAAAAGGTAAATAACGTGGATGCAAACTTCTTTACAAGCTGGCTTCTGTGCCAGAGGGCAATCTTTGGGATATTTGTTAGTGGATACACAGTTCCAGTTTCAGGTGAGATTTGATCCCACGTATGCATGTTGAGATGAATTAAACTGTGGCGAGAAAAACATTGTACCTTTTCAAACTTCAGGAGGAATCTCAGAACTCTTTTTAAATGGTTCTCCAGCTTTCCCCCCATGTAATCATCACATATGTGCTTGCTCCAGGTGCCTACTGATAGCTAGATTCTGGAACATTTTTGGTTAAGGATGCAGATTATAGATCGTGAGGAAGTTCAGCTTATATGTCTCCATTCACTCACACCTTTCCTATTAGAAGTATATGATGAACGTTAATTCATAAGATTTAGGAAAAAGTACAGGAGTCTCAGTGTCCTTGCTCTGTATCTTCTCATGGAATAATTCCACATGAAATTTTTTTTAATATGTATATAAAAAATATATATAAATTGGACTGAGTGAACATAATGTTAAAATATAATTGCATGGTGGACTTAAGCGTAAAAAAAAGTTACATGTTCCAACTGCAAAAATCAGTGTATGGAAATAAAGCAGACAAAAATGTCTTTTCCTCAAACCCAGTTCAGTAACAGAACTAATAACCCTAGCAACTCTAGGGAACTAAAATGCATTAAGAGCTGTTAAGCTCTGAAACAGGAAATCTCAAGGAAAAGAAGGGCTCCAAACAGGAAACTACGCAGTAAATATTGTCAGTGCAGAGAAGGCTAGCCAGCACTTTAACTTTCTCATATAAATACCACAAATTGAAAGAAACAGAAACTTATTTTAAAGTGTTTTTCTCACAGAAAGAAATGTCAATATTTTGTATTTCATTTATAACACAGACATAGTGCGCTAGCCTCCTGAAAGTGGATCAAACTGATCTCTTCCAAAAGTCCTTTCTGTGCTATGTGGTTTAATGCCTCACAGCTCTTCAGTGTGGTTTATTTTATTCCTTGAGCAGTACACATGCTGTTTAGTAGTTGTCAATGTTTTCAGTGCATGGCATGGCTTAGTAGGTGGTGCCCTCATTTCATTCATTGATTACTGCATTTTATAGTCTGATGATATTTCGCTGCTTGATCTATGTTTGATACGATTTTTTCTCAGGCTTTTTTTTCTTTTTGTGAATCACTGTGCAAGCAGCAGGTTCTCGTGCAAAATCTGTTGTGTGCTGAGGGATCAGTCTCAGTTTCCAGGTTATGTGATGGAGGAGCAGCTGCAATGCTGTCCCACAGCTCCAGAAGGAGTCATTCCACTTGGATGTAGGGCTCAACAATCATTTAGTTTGGTCTTCCAGAACACAGTTTGGGAACTGCTACTTTGGATGGTTGCATTGCTTCCAAACAGCAATCTGAGTGACGTCTGTGACAAACATTTACTTATGTTTCCTCCTTATTATAACCTGAAAGGTCTCTTCTGTGCAGTTGGTATCCTTGCAAGAGTTCAAAGACCTTCATGTGAAATAAAAGGAACAGAACTCTAGGTGTAGACTGAGTCACTTCAGGTTTTCAGATGCAGGATGCACTCCTCCTCAAATCATACAAAGCTTAAAGGAAGGCAGTAACCCTTTTGTGATGCTTTGGGACTACACAACAGAGTGCTGTATTTCAGTAAGGTGAGTTTCCTTGGTGCAGGTTATTAACCTTTTAACTGCATTATGATCTGTGTGACTAAATGTTCTCTTTTGCCACCTCAGAAAGGTATTGCCATTGAGTCATGTAGCCCTAAAACTTGCAGTACAGACACAGATCCAGATTTTCTCTTTAAAAAGCATAAAGAAACAAACATAAAGAAACTTAGTTTCTTTAATACTGTTAAAGGCAGTTAATACCATTAGTACAGGGGGAAAAGTCATCGTATCTGGAGGAGGAGATGTAAATGCTCATTATTGGGTTGAAGTGCTATTACTTGTCCAGGATTACAGCCCAAAGAGACACAGTACACTTACTTGGTCAATAGTTTGAAGATTTGGACACCTTGAATCCCACTTTTGACTTGCCCATGATTTTTATTTGGAATGATGCATCGTAAAATCTTCAATCCCAAGTTATATATTCAGGCCTAATACATGGTGCAAAGTGTCTAGCAGTGGAGTTCATTAATTCCATCAATGTCAGTTGAAGTTTTTCCTCAGTGCATCAGGAGAAAAATCCTGTGAGCTGCACCCCGATAGGAGATGAGGTACCAATATATGCTTGGGCACTACAGCTGTTAAGTCTCTCATGAGTTAGACATGATGTCCAATGATTGCTTGAAGTGCTTACACCTGCCTTTTGGATAATAGTTGAGTGTTTGGGCATTTGTCCATAAAGCAAAGTTCATGTGGTTAAAGCCCAAACTCCCGTTTTCCAAGACAAGATTTTAACTGTCAGGGTATCAGCAGAAATGGTTTACTGGTTTCCTCTCTGCCTCCCAATGAAGTTATGTCATGAAGAATGCAAGAATAAGTCACTTTCTGTGTGAAGCCTCTGATGCTGTGTGCTTTTCACAAGGGCTGCAAAATGTGAAATACAGGAAAATATCTTAGATTTTCAGGCCTCTTCCCTGAAGCTACGTGCTTGCTCTTTCTCTGTAGTCCAAAGGCTATACATCCACATTAGGGACTGTGGTATTTGAACTCCTGAGTATGAAGTACCCATGTGTCGTCCTGTGGGTGTCATAGCATCACACAGATTCAGGAGGACCAAATGTGATTATGTATCTCCTCCAAGAAACCACCAAAGTCTGCCATCATTAAGCAAAGATCAATATCTCATTTATCAGAGAAACGAGGTATGAGACAGGAACTAACAAATGTAATTCTTGCAGAATTATTTATTGGGAATATAGTACTAAACACCCGCTAACCATGAAAAGCCAGAGCTGAGTACAGGGGAATGGTCACCTCCCTGCTCCTGCTGGCTACACAGTTCTTGATACGAGCCATGATGCCGTTGGCCTTCTTGGCCACCTGGGCACACTGCCGGCTCATGTCCAAGTGAGCATCAATCAACACCCTCAGGGTCCTTTTCCTCTGTAGAGCTTTCCAGCCACCCCGCCCCAAGCCTGTGGTGCTGCCTGGGGTTGTTGTGACCAAAGTGCAGGACCCGGCACTTTGCCCACATATAACCTCATCCCATTGGCCTCTGCCCAGTGATCCAACCTGTCCAGGTCCCTCTGCAGAGCCATCCTGCCCTCCGGCAGATCAACACTTCCCCCCAGCTTGGTGTCGTCTGCAAACTTACTGAGGGTGCACTCAATTCCCTCATCCAAATCATCAACAAAGATGTTGAAGAGGATGGGCCCAGCACCGACCCCTGGGGAACACCACTCACAACTGGTCGCCAGCTGGATTTCACTCCATTCACCACCACTCTCTGGGCCCGGCCATCCAGCCAGTTTTCAACCCAGCGAAGAGTGTACCTGTCCAGGCCATGGGCTGCCAGCTTCTCCAGGAGAATCCTGCCATTGTAAGACACCTAGATCTCAATCACTGTGCCATTTGCCTCAACTTTGGACTTATTTTTCAAATAAGCTTTAAGTAATGGATCTTGAAAGGGACCGAAGCTTTTTGGTTTTGAAAGTTACGACATCCCTTACACTTGCTGGAATAAAGCCTCCCACAGACTGACTGTTACTCTATAATAACAGAACAGTTGTGAAAGATGTGCAAGGGGGTATGAATATATGATTTTCAGAAATAAAAAGAAATGGCTAAAATGCTGTACAATCATTTATAAGAATCACAGCCAAGAATGTGAAGACAATTCCTGTGCTGTGTGGATTACAATGCTCTCCTTTCTTTCTTTTTTTTTTTAATTTTCAGTAACAGATACCCTCAGTGACCGAGACTAGAAACTGTTAACTGCTGTATGTGCTCAGATCCTTACACCATTTCTGCCTTTGTTGTATAAGCAAAAACACAAGCTGGAAAGCCATAACTACATTTCCTAGTGGTTTTCATGCAATCAATTAATCAACTCCAATGGAAATTTTCAGGATCAACAAGTAATTTTGAAAGATTCAAAATGAAATATTTTTGAATAGAAGCAAATAAAACTCTAAGATTTTGTGTTACTACTAAAGAAATTTAAGGTTTTGGTAATGAAGGAAAAAACTTTGACAAATTGGTACAGCGATATAGGTGAGTTATAATAAACAACAACAGCAGTTTGAAACTGCAATGGGTAGATCCAGCCTGATCCCTTACTTGTAACAGAAGAATCATAGAATCATAGAATATCCTGAGTTGGAAGGGACCCATAAGGATCATTGAGTCCTACTCCTATAAAATGGCCTTTTACTAGCAGTATTTAAAGGAGTCGCTAATGATCCCATAAAAATTGTGGCAAAGGAATCAAAGTTCTGAGATTTCTGGGATTCACAGCAGAAGAATAATAAATTCTCAGCCATCCTCAAAAAAGGTCCGTCGAGTTCATTTAGTCCTTGATCTTAGTCTCCATCTATTATCACAGTCTTTCTGAGCAGAAGCAGTGTCTGTGTTTCTGGATTCTGGCGAATTGTATCGGAAGTTTATGACTGGTCCAGGGTTGCTGTCTGTATGTTGAAGACGTCGATCTTCAAGGAGGTCGCTTGGTACGGGTTACTTAAGTCCGGTTCTTCATTGATTTGGGTCATTCTCAGCACAACGGCACCAATACATCACATCATTCATTCTATATGCTATTTTCACCCAAAATCAAATCCCCCTGGGGTACACATCTGACCTCCCCATCCTTTTTCATCACCCACCAAGTGCACCCTGGTTCCTGAGCAAAGGCAATTCCGTAGACGGGTTTGCCTTTGCCTGAAGCAGGGAGAATCCAGACTGCCTTCCCTAACATATTCTTCACACGTAATACAGGAACTTTATCCCCTTCTATAGGAGGTGGACATCTGGACTGGGCAGGGCCAGCTCGATTGGTAGACCCCCTAGTATTAACTAACCAGGTAGCTTTTGCTAAATGCACATCCCAATGTTTGAGGGTCCCACCACCCATTGCCCTCAATGTTGTCTGTTTAAATACCAGAGCATCACTAAACGTGTATATACAAATAAGCAGAGAGACATTATAACTGCTGGAAAACAATTTAAATCAGATTCTGGGAATATCAGAATAAAACAACACCAAAAAATGTTTGAAAGTGTATCTCACTGTCCATTTCACAACCCATTTTGGTGATCCTTACAAGAACTTATTCTTCTAAGATATTTTATTCCTTTTGGGCAGTGTTTCTGACAACCTCTAAAATTATGTGAATTCTGCCTTTGAAATAAATAGCATAGGGTGTTACACACTAATTCTAACTCTTTGCAACCTACAGCAATTGTAATTGTGTCCATATGGGAATACTCAAGCAAGTACTGAAAAGAAGTGCTGTTTGCCCATACAATCTTTTGACATTGACCAATAGCTTAAATGGACCTGAAGCAAACTTCAGTAAAAAATAAGACAGTCATTCTTAACTGTGAGTTTGAACAAGTTAACAAGGAAAGTGATGTGTTTCTTCATTACCTGTGGTTCTCCCAGGAAGACTAGATGTTTTCCTCTTTAACCACACAATGGCTGTCGGTATCAGTGCCAACATATCCTGGCTGTGCTTCAGAGATTCAGGATGGCCTTATGTTCTTTCAGCCCTAAAAAATTCTGCTTGAAATCATCACAGTTCTCTCTCTCACACATGCACACACAAACACAACTTGTGTACCAGGAGAGGTTCTGGACTGATGGCTGACAATGTACCTATTCAGTACATTCATTTGTGTTTCACTCCAATGCACTAGATTGCAGCTGCATTGAAGTCTATGGGAACGTATTCCTGGCTGAGGTGGAGCCAGGAATTCATCCAGCTTCTCAAGTAGTAACTACTGTATTAACGGTCCTTCTTTTTCTCACACCTACTTGATGCAGAGATCAGGGAGAGGGAAGGCAAGGTAAGCACACTAGAAATCCCTCAGTGTAACTGTCTCTAAGGGGAGTTACAGCTGCCAGTATTGTGAGCAGCTTTGAGCCTCAGAACTACAGCAGGTCACACCACCAATCTGCTTACTTCCAGCCCCACAATCATCAGGCTGAATAGCTACGTTGCTGAACTCTCTCTCTCTTTTTTTTTTTTTAAGAAAGAAAAGATGGATTTTATAAAACACAGTTCTATGATGTATAGTGATTCCATTGCCAGAATTCATGACTAAAAAGCATCCTATCAACAGTTGAACTGGAAATGAAGACAGCTGGCATGACATCTGCTTGCTCTGTAGCCAGTATATAGGTTTCACAGACTGAGGGGTGTGAGGATTTCATCTCAGCCTGGCCTCCTTTGTCCCATTCATTACATTTCTAGGCATCACACTGAGTGCAAACGTCCACAGCAGCCCTAAACGTGACTGCAGAGTGCATGGTTTTCAAGGAACAGCACTTTCAGCAGTATAATGTAAGCTCCGGCAGGAATTTTCTGTGTGAAATGGATACCAGTGTGTTTGGTTTTACTTTTAAATAGAGCTTCTAGATACATTTTTTCTAAGGCAAGCCTCAAATTCACACTTCTTTGCTGCAGCTTATCTGCCTGGAAGCTTCTTCCCCTGTGACAGAAGCAAGGGAGGCAGCGGCGGGCCACGCTTCGTAAGCCACAGACCTTGTCCGGAGGGGATGAAGATGCGCGCAGGAAGAGATGTGGCAGGGAGATCTGCGTGGAGACTGCTGCCGGGAGAGATGCTTTCCGCCCGGCAGCCGCTTCTTCCCTTCGTATTCCCTCCGCCGGGGATGTGGGAGAGCCAAACGCCTGCCTGTGCG
>VWZZ01002541.1:0-15686 GCA_013399095.1 Psophia crepitans | reverse complement strand
GCCGTGCGGGGATGGGTAGAACAGACCGCTCCGGAGTGGGTGCTGGGTTTCTGTGAAGGAGTCGGCGCGTGTATTCCCGGCTTCACCGGTGAGCCGGGAGCCGTCTGCCCCCCCGCCTCCCCCCAGCCCCGCCGCTTCAGTCCCTTCCTCCTGCGCGGTCGAGGCTTTCTGCTGCTTGCCAGTTGGAAGGAAAATACCTGTCAGGGGGTTGAGTGGCTTCTATTGTATTAACAACTATTTCTTTTCTGCCGTTGGTGGAGCCCCTGTCTTAAATTTGAATATAAATACATTTCATTTGAGCATTTCCTTTAAAAAACAAACAAACAAACATACAAAACCTCTGCCCCACCAATTTCTCTTTTTAACCTTGCTGTAATGAAAGCATCACTTTGGCTTGACTTTTTTTAGCCTCTTTTCACCTCGTGTTGATTATGCACCGTTCAGAACAACTCACAAAATTTGTAACAGAACATAGGAAACTAAGAGTTGGAAAACCAAAGTGTGCTAACATTAGAAGTATGCATGGCAGCCTTTATTTTCTTTTTTTCTTTTTTTTTACTTTTTGGCCAGCCAGACCTGCTGTACTGAAATAACAGCACTTGAAACGTTCTGTCAAGTGCCAGCATTGATTGCTTATGTTCTGACATCACAGGAATAATATTTCTATCTAATAGGCACACAAACTGTGGATGCAGTGATGGGCAGCATATAGATATATATGTTGTGCTTTGAAAGTAATTCGTTATGAGCGTCCTGTCTTGATTAAAATAGAGTAGTCTTGTGGGGAAACTAATGAAAAAACGTTCAGTTGACGTCAGTGCACTTTCTGTGTGCCCTTGCTTGCACCTTTTAGGCAAGAGTGAGGTGTCCTGTCATTGGCAGAAATATTTGCTTTACTTGGCAGAGAGCATATAGTCATGACTAAAGCTAAAAAGAAACCAGAAGGGTCCCCCTGGTTTACTTTCACCATAACAGCTATAAGCACCAGCGCCAGATCAGAAGAGCCTTGCTATGGAAAGTAATGTATAGAGCAAAATCCCAGTCCCTTCTCTAGTGAAATTTTCAATATGACAAAATGAGCAGCAGCTCAAGGGAGGCTTGCAGGACAATACAAGGAAACAAACAGAAGATGTTGCTATTAAAGGTGTTTCCAAGTCCTGAGAGCAAATCACAGTCTAGAACACACATACGGATAAAAAGCCTTTAGAAGTAAGCTTATTCTGTCCCGACCTGTAAGTTAGCACATGAAAAACCTTCTTAAGAAATCTTGCTCTGATAAACTTTGTTTAGAAGTAGATGCTGGCAGAAATTACCCCACAGGTGTTTTATTCACACATGAATGCTACAGTACAAGACGTAGAACTTTCAGGAACGGGGTAGAAGGACAGTTTATGGAAAGCCTGACATCTTATTTCTTTGTGCTTTCGGCTTTGTACAATGAGTACTGCGTAACAGGGGGAAAGCCAAGAATATCTGAAAAGGAGCTGCAGAAGAATGTAACCATGTATTTTTCTTGTTTCATTGCAGTCTTCTGTTTCTAATTATAAGCCAGCTGCTGAAGTGACTTCATTCAATAACTATTTTGATTTGATCCTGTCTACCACATTAGTCTCAGCCTCACAGTTCCCAAACTCCAATCATCTATCAAAAGCAATATGATTATAAAATATTAAATATGTCAATTTCTTCCCAGAAAAAGAACTCTTAGAAAAAAAAAAAAAAGAAAAATCTTTAAAATACATTTTTTTCCCCATGTAAAACTTGGCTTTCAAGAAAAGAAGAAAAAAGGTTTTTGTACATCACAACCTTCCTTCATAAACGTGCTGGTATAATGCTGTCTTTTATAGGCACATCAGTATAGTAAAGAGAAAACACTTTGTATTTCAGGTATACGAGAAATCTTGTGGACAACGGAAATGGAAAGTTCAACTTGATGATCTTGTGCTGGGGTGAAGGGCATGGCAGGTTCGTATCCAAAGATGATGGTTTTAGCAAACAAGTGTAAAGCCACTGTATCTTTCACCATCGTACAAAAACCCACAAATAATCAGCCCTATGTGAGCTATCAGAAAGTGTCTGGAAACTCAGCAGTGCAGAGCTCCTGTTGGTATAGCTATCCTGAATATTTGCTGTATCTTCTGCAAATTTGTAACTCGTGGACATTTTTAGAGCATACTTGTAAAAACGCTCTGTTTTTCTATTAAATCTAAGCTTCCATTTTGTCAGAGGAAATTTTCAGTCCCAGACATAGAGTGGGTCCTGTGGGTGCACAACAGAGCCGTACAACACTTTGTTGCAGAACCAGGACTTGGTGCGGTTTAAATAATGTTCGTTCTGTCATGCTGTTTACATTCCACCTGTGTGGCAAGATGAGAAGAGTAGGTTTGGGTTAGGATTGTGGTCAGTGAGGAGGGAGTCCCTTTCCAGGAGCATTTGGCTTTCTTTAGGTGCACACATCCTATCTCCTCCCCCAAAATGGACCACACTACTGATGTGGCCTCCGGAGTTGTGCACACAGGCTGTACACTGTGTTCTGTAGTCCTGCAAACGTGAGGGCAGGATCTGCCCCTTGGAGCATCTGTCACAAAATATGGAATAACAAACTTGCAGGTCTTGACTGATTGTTCTGCCATATAAAAGGAAAACCTAAGGAAATACCAGAGTTGGTTTTTTGCTTGTTTTAACTGAGTGTGCAACTGAACATTTACAGTATTCTCTAGAGGATGCCATCATGTTATACTCAGAGGGTTATAGGAACCAAGCCCACCACCTCTACTCCTTCCAGGCTATTCCCACAAAGCCTGTAATTTATGTCAGACTGTGTTTGAGTTGGATGAGCATTTGCTAGAGCTAGACTGAGACCACAAGTTGTTTTTGCATCCTACATGAGGAGGATCAGATTGTTCTCATGGCTTGTGGAAGAAGCGTGACAACGTGGCATTTGCGAACTGTTCTGTGCCTGGAGCAAGCTCTGCTCTCTTGGCATCTCAGTAAGAAACCCTGACATTTGTTTACTGAAAACAGTAACATATAAGTACAGAGTTTTTGATTGAAATTCATTAGCACTGGATTTCTGGGAGGGTCAAATTCCCCCCTCTCCCTCGCCCCTGATGAGTGGGGGAGTCTCCCTTGGTCCTAATCCCTGACTTCTGTAACAGTTACTCCTCTATTTAAAAAACAAACAAACAAACAAACAACAAAAAAAACCCCCACCAAAACAAAACCCAAACATAAAACCAGAACTAAACTCCGTATCTAGCCCATATGTCTCTGAATGTAGCAATTACAACATACTTTGGAGCAAGGGGACAGATGGAGCAAGCAGACAAATCATACCAGAGCCTGCTGTTTTGTTCACGTGTTGCCATACTATTGTAATTACACCTTACTGTAACTGGTAGTATTCAGTACTATCAGAGTGAGAGATACAGCACTTTTTCTTCAACAAGTGCCTATGCACCCCAGTAAAGAGACCATAGAAATTAAGCAGAAGTAGCTCATTTCTCCCATGTTTTGGGAGCAAGCATGATGAATCTGTAAATGTCAGCTATAGTTGCAAGTTGGTACCAGCCTCTCTCTGGTGTCACTGTGGAAAGCGTGGTTTTGTTTCTTGGCCCACGAGAGTTTTGGAGAAAAATCTTCTGTCCTCCTCCAGACTTCCTTTGTATTTCTCTGTGGCAAAGTCATAGGCTGATCAATACCTGACACTTCTCCAAATCCTGCTGTATGCGAGCTTATACCAACATGTTCCTACAGCTACAGTTTTACGTAGGCATACTTTAGTCACTGTGAATTATTTTTTTTTAAAGATTTTTGTGGAATGGCATTTCATTCTAGGGCTATGTCCAGATACAATATGCTATGCCATCTGTTATATCGGCTGTACTGAAATTAAATATGTGTATCACACTGAGCTGGGGTATTCTTTTCAATATATAGCAGCATCCATGATCACACTGACTCACACTGCTTTATGAAGATCCTCCAGGGAAACCTAAAGGAGACGCTGTTTGAGTGGCCTGAGAAGAAAGGGAATGGTGAAATGGCTAAAAAATCTGAACGAGTTTTGAGGGAAAATTACTGTGCCTACATTAATGGTAAGCTATTAAGCTTGTTTTGACAGCTATCTGTCCATGAGTATTTTTCATAACAGGAGAGTTAATTTCCTCCCTAGTCTCCTACCTTTAACAGTATAATACTAATGGCTTTATGCACAGTTTAAGAACATAACTATCTAGATTCTGCACAAACCTGTATTTAGATCTAGGAAAACAAACAAGAAGTACTTTTAACTCACTCTTTAGACATTGCAGCAATTGCTTGATACTTACATATGCTGAGTATCTCTAGACCAAGTAGCCTTCAGCACTGTGTCCCTAATAAGTATCTAAAATTGCTTGTAAATATAGACCTTAAATAGTATTTTGTGAGAAATAAGTAAACCAAAGCTCATATAGCTTAATCACCTTAATTTTTTTTCAAAGAAATTATCCTTTTGGTCAGTCATGGAAATCCTAGGTCAAAAATGTAAAAGCTGTCTATGGAATAAATTGACCAGCCAGGAGCAGAAGCCCTCAGTGCTACTTCTGGTCTGAATTAACAAAAGACTGTAGTGCTGAAGTGCAGCATCAGCAGAATTGAAATGTTCAAGTCTACCCAATCTACCAAAAACATTGGCCGACTGCACAGATGTTGAGAGACGACTAAGTCTCCACCAGTAAGGCTCCCTAGGTACCTAAATTCATGCTATTACATATATCTGTAGCTGTCATGATCTTGTGCTACGCTGGAGGCCATCCTGGAGTGGCCAGCTGGGTGTGATGTAGTCTGATGCTATGGAAGACATTGCAGACCATGCTGAGCAGCAGTGAGTTCAGCAGAACAGAAGCAAAGTATCAGGGGCATCTGCTTTTTATGTGATGAGTTAAAAACTGGAGCACACACCTTGTGGGGCTGATCTTGGGAACTCCCCAGTTGGAGGGAGCCTCATATTGGGTTATGAACTTAGCCAGTGTGGGGGTGCTGGGAAAGAAAGAGAAGTGCTTTGCAGACTTCTGTTGAAGATTTGCCATACTAAGTGAAAACACAAAATCCATAGGGCAGGAAATGCAAGGAGCTTGACACATCTGTTGATGCTCCCATGCCAGGGATGTGGGTTCTCAGACTCAGGCTTTCCTACCTATGTGGTTCTTTCCAGTGCAAGCAATTGCACCCTGTGTGCATCTGATCCAAAGCTTCCTTGGTTGTTTTAAACAAAATTTTTATCCAGTTCTCTGAGGCAGTTTGGATCTCTGCCGTGTTTTATAACAGATGTTTTGGTTTAAAAGAAACAGGTAAAACAAGTAGATGGAAAACACTGGCAGTGTGTTGATTACCCTAACTACTTCATTAGTGAGTGACCTTCATGTTTCTATTGCGTGCTCCTTGGTTGCTCTTGTACTTTAAGTTTAGAACCCATTAAACAGAGTTTATTTGAATCTCCCATTAGATAAGCACAGATTTAGGACTTTTTTTCACTCCGCATACTCTATCTAGATAAACTATGTTAACAACAGTTAGGACTTACACTTCAAATGCATCAGAGTGAAGAATGTACTCAGGATTCTCAGGGTATCATTCCTATGTTGCACAATACAGGTCTAAGTATTATATAACGCATTTATTCAAGTACAAAGGCCTGGGTTGTTTTTTTGCAGCAGGGTCATAAATTTAAATTCAAAGTCTCTTTTAAGTAACTCAAAAATTCCACTTTAGTGTAGCTTGGAAATGGTTTGATTCATGGATGTGATCCTTCATACCTTACATTTTTATGTAATAGCTGAGTTTCTCCTCGACCATTGCCGAAAGTGCCATTTCTTCATTAGTAACCACACAACAGGCAGTGCCTTGTCTTATTACACGTTCAATAATGCTTACTATTCAGTTAAGTTTGGAAGTATGCCAGTCACTAGTAATTTGTCACCTTAGTCAAAAGAGCAGACAAATGAAAAGTCTGTTCTCCAAACTAATAAATTGGAAGGATTAATTAGGAAACAGATGCCTGCAGCTGAAGACAACTATATCTCTGTCCATAACTCCATGCCACAAATACAAGTAACTGATCTTTAGTGTGACTGATATCCTTGTTACCAGGCTAAGAATTAGCTTTTTCCCTGTAAAATGTCTTACTAATTTTTAGAAACACAAACCTTCCTGCTTCTGGAGCATCTGTAACAACAACATCTCCTAGGAAAGGAAATAACCTTGAAGTCCTTTGCCAATGATAGCTAGAAAATTACTGACACCATGGTCTTCCTTAAGGTTGTCTGTATTTCTGTTGGTCTTTATCCTGTAGCAGATAATTCAAAAGTTACATGAAGTGTGGAAGGCAATACTGTATTTCGAATTGGGAATGTGGGAGATTCCTGAATTAGACAACAGTGGTCAAATTCCCTGTACCAAGTTACTTGTTGCCCATGCTGCGGGCATGTCTAACTTGTTGCCCATGTTGTGGGCATGTCTAACTGGCTTGCTTGTCATTTTTAGTTTAGAAAGCATTTTTCCAGTCATCTGAGCTATTAAATCTTCCTGCTAACACAACCTGTCGTTTCATGCCCTCATTGCTGTAGACTCCATTGGCCTGCACCGTGTGGAGAACATAAGCCACACGGAGTCTGCCGTTAGCCTGCATTTGTACAGCCCACCCTTCGACAGCTGCAACACCTTTGACCAGAGGACTGGACACAAGCACAAAGTCAAGATGACCTTCTACAGCCAGTTTGGAGAAAGGACTCTCTGTGTAAGTACAAGATAGCACTCAATTTGTACATCCCTCATGTGGAGTTCCCTGCTTTCTAGTTTGCTTTCCCTTCATTAGCAGGAGACCAGTTCTAAGCAGAGAGGAGGTTTAATGAGAATTTTGCTACTACCTAAGCATCTTCAGGCAGCAAATGATGATAAATGCAACCTATTCAATGGAAAACTGTTAAGCAGCTACATTGTTTTGGCCAACTTCAGTCATGTATAACATTTCCTGCCTGAATTGTTGTGCCAAAAAGCGTTCCATTTCAAGTCAGTTGGTTTAAACTTTGTAGCTTACTATAAAAAAAATTCTTTAATAAAGTTAATTTAATTCTTTAAAATCAAAACCTTGACACAGGACTTTCTCTGAGAGTAGAGTGGTTGGCTGTTGTCTGCATTCTTGAGCAAGGGCATGAGATTTTATTTGGCTAGAAGAGAAATCTTAAGATCAGCTTTGGAGGACCAAACTAGGACATCTGGGAGAGTTTAGTAGGGTTCCTTTTAGTGCTCTTCCATTCATTGGGAAACATAACTAGTTGTATGGGGAGAAAAGATGGATTCTTGATGTTGAACCTCAGAGGTTCAAAGACTGTTTGGTTTTGTTAGATACAGAACACTTTCACCTTTCACTGAAGCCAGAAATTCAGTGCTCAGGAGTTTTCTGGAGAGAGCCCTTAGGAGGATCCAGTTAAAGTTTTATAAAATCTACAAGTATCATGTAAATTATTTCTTTGAAGCTTGTCACATTACATGATTACAACTTTAGCAAACAGCTGAAACACAAACTTTGACCTTCCTGAGTTTGAAAGGTCCTTGAGAAAGTAAACTGAAATTTGTAATTCAGATTTTAAAGGGAAATAAACAAAAAATAATCAAATTAAATTAACACAAGAATTCAGTGTCTGCTTTCTTTCTCTTTAAGCGTTTATTGTATATGAAGTATTTAAGATAACAAGCGAGACCAGATGTTTTGACTTGTCTGTTTTCCTACCCTTGATCTGTAACCATCTGGCAATATTTTTACCTCTGATGGGAAGCTGGATCTAGCTTACAGGGGAGAGGTAAATCTTAATCATTGGGTCTCTTTCATGAATTCCTGTAAATGGAATTCCAGTAAGGGGGAAAGTGGTAGCAAGTCTGGGCCATCCAGCTGCCTGAAATGACTTCACACTACAAAAACCTCCTGCTCTCAGTGAGGGTTTCTGGAAAGCTAACTGGGAAACTAAACTTTCTTCTACTTATCAGATTTCAAAAGGGTGTAGGAAGACAGAGGGCTGTACGTTAAAAACACCAAGAGAGTAATATATACTTGTGTATCCCTTATGACTGAGAAGATCTGCTAGGTAAAGCACATTCAGTGCTTCCTGTTTGCCTTAAATTTTTCTGCAGGTAAAGCACACACAAAAATCCCTAGTAGTTTCTGGATGTGATGAAGTCTTAAATAAACGTTCAGTAAATATATAACAAGATACATAGGCCTAGTAATTAAAGCAGTATGTATTATGTCCAAGGACTTGCCCATGGAAGTACCTGTTTACAAAGTTCAGGTACAAATCACGAGAACACCAAGGCAAAAGTTTACTGTGGGAAAGCTGATTTTGTCTTGGGTGTCACCACACATCGGTTCCTACTGCCAGGAATTTTGCTGGGGGAGGTGTTTTTTCTCTGCAGCCTGTCTTCCAAGCTGGACTTTCAAGCAGTTTCTTTCAAAACAAAGCAGAGCAGAGTATCGGGGAGAAAAGATAGCCTGGAGGAGGAAGCACTCCTCAGCTGTCCCTTCTGCGGTGAGCTTGCTCATGGTCACACCGAGCCAATGGACAGGGTGATGTTGTCAGGTGCACAGTGGCCTCTACGAAACTTTGGCAAGAAGTACTCCAGTGTACACACGAAGTATTTTAAGGTGCTGAGCTGCTCCGTGAATAAAGGCCCATGCTGAGGTCATGAAGTAAGTGGTGACTGGTGACAGCAACCTCTCCTCTTTCCTTTCAGGCAACAGCGGTGCCACAGGAGAACAACTGAGAAGCACCAGCACACGTTTGCATAAGACCTGCTGAATGTTTAACCAGGGACAGAAGACTTGCATGGCTAAGGCCAACGGCCAGCTACATTTCCATACCTTGTACATAGAAGTACACTAGGACAGCTTCCAGGCCACCTGCAGTTCCCCCAAGCGAATGCCGGTTTTGGAACACTGAGCTAACTAGTGCCATAAACTACTTCAGAGGTTAGATGCCTTTCCTTAGGCTCCTGTCAGAATTAATTAGTTTGTTTTCTGATTCTAGCCTCTTTTTAATTCCACTTCTGATACCACACTAAGAATATCAGAAATAGTGTTTTTAAACATCATAGGCCTAGGTATATGTATGCTCTCAATGTAATTAATAACTATATAAGCTTCTAAGCTTCCAGTCACTTGTACCTATGGGTAGTACTCTAGATATAACTAACAGCAGCTCTTTTTCTTTTTCTTTCTTTTTTTTTTTTTTTTTAATTAAGACTTTTAGGTTTTAATGCTCCAGGCTATTTTGATAGTTTTTTGCGTTTTTTACTTTTTATTTTTTACAATTTCAATTGTCAGATCTTGTTTTAAATAGGAGCAGCAAAATGCTTCATGCACAATTATTTTTGAAACTGATTGGGCAGAGATTTGGATTTTTAATAAGACTAATCATACTTAATTCAACTAATGTCCAGTTTCTAAAAGTATTCTGAGAAGGTAACTGAAATAAAACTGGATTTGTGCACAGATTTCAGTTTTCGGCCTTTTTCTCCTGGTAACTAAAATATTTATCTCGCTTTACCAAAATCCGCAGTCCTCGTGAATGTCTAAGTCTTTTCCAAGTAATACACTATAAGAAAAGGCTTTAAAAAGTTGAAAGTATTTCAAACATGCGAAGAATCCTGATCCCAATTAAGTTGGTGGGAGTCCTGCCATTGAGTTCACTGATGCTTAGTTTTATCCTTCAGATTTAGTTATAAGGAAAGAACCACCTCAAAGTTAACTCTAATTAAACATGCCACAATCAGCAAAGCTGCCCTGCACTGAGGCTACCCCATTCATTTAATGCAGCTAGTATGTAAGACAAGTAAAGAACGCACAGCAAGTCTCCTAGTCTTGTAGGTGACTGCTGGTTACTCAGGCAGCAGTTTAAGTTTTAACAGCATCCTTTTCAGATGAGTAACATATTTTCTTCCACACTGACAAACCCAGAAAATATTTACTTTATGAGACCCTGTGTCCAGGGAGGCTGCCAAATTAAAAAAAAATGTTTGAGTAGTGTAACAGTTTCTAAATGAACCTATGCCCTTGGGCTGCAATTACTCCTTGGGGGCAAGTGAGAAAGCAGTAGGTGCTTTGCAATATTTTCTTTTTTTCCTTTGCAGAGGGAGGAAGAAAGGGGGCATGGAATGAGAGGAAGTAAAAAAAAAAAACTATTAAAAAAGATAAACCAGGCCTAAAGGCAAAAGAACAGGGATAAGCATCAGCAGTAAGCGGGGACTGTCCGCATGAGGTGGACCTGGATGCTGTGCCAAAGCAGGGTCAAAGGAATGTGCAGCCCAAAACTGAAAGAAGCATTAGGAGGAATGACACCACAGGCATAAAGAATTCCCTGTGCTTTTCCTGGGCTCAAACATACCCCAGATTTCAGCATGTTTCTTTCTCATTCAATATGAACAAATTCCTGGAAAATCTTGTCAAGCCAGATGCAGGGCTTGGACATCTTAATTTGGCATGGCTCAAGTTGCTGTGAGAGTGCCAGAGCACCAGAGATGAGCTGGGACTGGCAGTCCAGCTGCCCTGCTCATGCAAGGTCACCTACAGCAGGTAGCTCAGGCCTACGTCCAGTTGGGCTTTGAGTATGTCCAAGGATGGAGGCACCACAGCCTCTCTGGGCAAACTCTTCCAGTGTTTGACCACCCTCACAGCAAAAAAAGCCGTATGTTTAAACAAAACATCTTGTATTTCAGTTTGCGCCCACTACCTCTTGTCCTTCTCCCCCATTTCACAGGACACGAGCAGTTTCACTTAACTACCTTCACGTGTAGCATATTCATCATGTTTGTTCTTACCAGGTAAAACTAAAGGGCAAGCTCGACAGCTTGTAGATCACAGATTCAGTCAGGTCAGGGCAACGATCAGAGAAACAGCCAAGAAGCACTGCAGCAGTAACAGCAGCTATCTGTACCAACATCCATTGACACAGAAATTTAGGCTGTACTCACATGCCTAGCAAGTGAGGGAAAGGAAATATAGGCACAAAAGATAACAACTATCTACCCAAGTTGTCTCAAACACTGTTTGGCCATGGTAAACATGATATCATACATTGCATAGAATAATACAGGGATTTCAGTGTTTCAGAATGAGGTACTCAGCAAGTACTTACGCCCACCATACCAGAAACATGTGGGGATAGCTTATACAACATAAAGGGCACTAGTACAGGAAACCTCAAGAGAAACGATTACTTTGGCCCAGAGTGCTTAGAACACATACCACAGCTGCCATCTTTGCTACTTCCTAAGCAATATTTAATCAATAAATATGAAGCAATATAAACAGAAATAGGGTCAACTTTTCACTTACACAAGTATGTTCACATAACCTGTGCTAGCTTAAAACATAGAAACCGGTAACGACAACATAGTATTTGCACATTATTATGGCTGAACAGCCAAAGTATTAAACCTTCTGGCATATGAAAGTACTTGAGCTTTGGAGCAGTGCTAACTGGGCAGTTGATGACAGAGCAATAGCTGAAGGCTGACAGCTTTCACTGTCGGACAGATGGACTTTTCACATGGACAGATGTTTGGTGTTTTGTTTGCTGTCACCTGGGAAGGTGCTGTTGAGCAGTGTCACTGTTTAACATTTACCTGGTTTACAGCTAAGATCCTTAAGTGGTAAAAGATACTGCTGTAAGCCATGAGTACTGCTAAACATTCAGGCTGGCAGCAGCAGGAAGAACCTTGCCTAACTACGGTTTGATGCGTTCATATAGATTTCAGTGAAGGAACTTCAGCAGAAAGACAGGGAGGCAAAGTACTGCTGGGAGTGCAGTGAAGTGCAATATTTACATGAATTAAGCAAACTGTAAGGGTTTGATGATTTCGTTGTTGTTTCGGAGAATCACTATTAGAAATTTTGCAAGAAGAGTAGTTGCTTATCAAACACGTTTCACATGGGAAAGTTCTGTGGCAAAGAATGCCTGGGAAGGCATATGCCACATGCAAGGGAAAACCTAATGGCAGGGACTCTTCAGGAATGGAAATGCAGACTGATGAGGGCTAGAGTCACACAAGCTCAGGACATCTGTTCTGGGTGTTTCCACCTATGTATAACCAGCAGGTGAGCAGGTCTTTTTCTTTCCGCGCTGAGATGTGGGAGCTCTGAAGCCTCTAACCAGAATTGTTGCTGGAAGAGGGTTCCTTGCAGTGTAAGCACGGTTTCTTAATGTTCTTGTGGATAATTGAGCCTAGAATTACTTTCTGTCTAACTCACTACAAAATCTTAGCGTACATGAATTACTTCAATTTGTTATTTAATCCTGTGTGATGCTTAGTTAAGTCTCTTGATGTTTGAGCATTGTTCATCTTCTTCCATTGTTCCTGTGCAGAGGAACACAGCAGAATCAAAAATCCACCCTACAGGTAACCCTGCTTCTGTTACTAGGCGTTTTCCCTAAACCACAAAGATACAAGATGTGCTATTCACTAGCTAATCCTTATAGTTATTTTTTCACACTTCTCTCATGGCCAAGAGAAAGCTGTGTTGTGAGAACGTAGCCTTCCAAAGGTTAAAAGAGGTGGCCTGCCTACAGTGACACTGTTTGCAGAGTCAAGCAGAATGACATGAAGCTCAGTACTTTTCAACCATACTATATATTCTGCTCCTGCTGCTTTAGCTCATGAAAGACTTCGCTGTCCTTGCATGGCAGAGAGTCTTGTGTTCCAGGCATGGATGGTAGTAGCTCAAGCCTCTCTGGCTAGTAAAGGAAGTAAAACTACCATGGACTAATTGTGTAGGCCTTTGAGACTAGTTCTGATCCTTACTTTATTCAATAATTAGATCTCAAATCTTTGAATACTGTGGGTGCTTTACACTACACTGCATTTCTTCAGGGATGAATGACCCCCAAAATAGGGATAGACAGACTCTTCTAACCTTATTGATCTTTCCTGCATGCTACACAAGAAATGTTTGAGGGTTCTTTAATAAATAATAAAACATCTTGTGTCTTTTCTAGACCTGTTTCCTCTTTGCTTGTACTCTCCAATTCAATAAAAACCTTTGGTACAGACAGATGAGTACATTGTTTTATCTTAAAGCCTAACTTCTTGATATCTGAGATGTGCCTCCTTTCTGCCTCGTAGGTTCAGAGAAACACATAAAGTCAAAATTAAATCTCTTTGCACTTCATTTCTCAACAGGAAAAAATAAAATCCCTTTCTGAACCACAAAGATAAAGTGTATATGCTGTTCACTGGCTCATTCTTTGATTTATTTTCTATGTCCATCCTGTTCTTGGTTTTACATTTGCATTTTTTCAGAGCTCTATGTTCTCCCATGTTTAGTTTAGCTATTTGGCTGGCCTATGGCCAACAGTGGTGAAGAACATTTTAAAACATGCTAATTAAATGTGAATTCATGTATTTATTTATTTTTAGGGCCTGAGACTTCATTAGCCTACTTCCTTAATACATGATAATTAAAGATGTGACATAAGAGGATTGTGTGGCACATGCTACTCTGATCTGGCCAGCGTCCCTGAGATCCACATGAATCACAAAGCTACCATGAGCAAAACATGTTCTCTAACCAGAAAGTAGAACTTCTCCTCTCAAGGGGAAGTACACTCTGTTCTCCAGTCTCACTCGATATTCAGATTCAGATCCCAGTATCGCAGGTTTTTCTTTTTTTTTTTTAATATTTTTCTTTTTTTTATTTAAATCACATTGTGAATGCAAAGTGTTTAATTTTCTTTCTAAGTCACCGTCTCAGGAACCTCTGAGAGCAGCAGCCACCAAAATGAACCTTCTCTTCTCTCCCTAGCTGAAAAAAATGCTCCTGCAACACATTACCTGTTTGCAATCATCACTCTGATCAAATAAGCATGCTGAAAAAATGTTTCTTCCATTGTTTGTATCTGCAGGCAGGCACAAAGCTGTGCCCTTAAGAGCAGTGCAAAGCAGCCATGTGAGTGCTTGGTGCTAAGTGCAGAGACCTGTCGATCACTCGCTTAGAGGATGACCCTGAAAGTGCATGTCCTAAGCATGAGAACCGGCAGTCCTGAGGAGCAGGAATGGCTCTGGAGATTACAGACCTGCTCTAAATGCTGAGGGTCTGTTGCTGCTGTAGAGACCAAGTTCATCTGAGGTCTGTTTATATATGGTTATAGAAATCCTGGTTTGAACTTTACACTGAAAAATTGAAAAACCTGCTGGGAGCCACTCGGACTTGTGGCATATAGCTATTCCTTTGTCATAACTAGGGCTCTGAATGGGCCCAGGATTGCTGGTATGAGAATATTTACCAAGCATACTTACAGGGAAGAAAACAGGATTTATAAAAGCTTGCTTCAAAGAAAATGTGCAAAATAGCCGTGTTTAATTTCAGAGGCTGAAGGAAACCTTATCACATTTTTGGGCTAGAACTTTATTCAATATAGGTTGGAATAGCAATGCTGACATCAATCAACTTACAATGTTTTACATTGGTTGAAACATTGGTTCTTATTTTAAACCTCCACTGGGACTGAGAGCTTAATTCCGGTTAAATTTGTTACCTGTGTTTCCGAACTGTGGCCCTCCCTGAACATGGTTACTTATGAGTGAAAAGGTACTCCCTCACTCCTTGAGAAAAACTCTAACACCTAGTGTTTCATGTTGGCCAGGAGTATTCAGAGCTAAAGTCTTCAGACAAATGGCAAGTGTGAGAGAAGTCCCTTCCTACATCACTGCATCAGTTAAAACAAATAGCACACGTCTCCACTTTTGCATTTCACTTTGTTGCTTCATTGCAACATAAACTCAGATTAAGGAGGTCCTCTCATTTATAATACCTACTTTGGAGTTCTGATATCTTGGAAAAACAAAACCCTTGGGTAAAAGTTTATGGTCTGAATTCTGTTCCCTGCTCTGTTGGTGCAAAGCACTTGAAAAAAACAGCAAGACATCTGCAGACTTCCCAAACTTAGAATTTCTGTTGACACAGTGGTTAAGATATTTTGCAAAGCAGGGAAATATTCCAACTGTAAACTTCCTTAAACTAGGAAAAGTACTCAAGGTTTTCAATGAAAATGAAATGCATAAGGTATAAGAATGTAAATTATTAGTGCCTTCTTGCATGCAAGTGATAACACTAGTGCCACTCCTCTATGGATCATCCGAAGTACATTATAGGTTTTAGAGAATTATGCTCTGGTACACCAAATGATCTAAATTATGCCTAAGTAACTTGTATAGCATCAACTGCTGCACCATCTGAGCTCCCAAAACCATTTATTTCTACTGTATTAAGCCTGTGGCAGGTGAGCAGTATTAAGGTCTTTAATAGTAAGGGAAGTGAGGCAGAGTGAAATTGGTGACCTTCTGTCAGACAGGGCAGATAGCTCTACAAAAGTGTTGCAAATCCCCTGCTAGTTTCCAATCCATTTAGCTAGTCTGGATTTCTATTGCTGCCTAAAAAAATATCATCTTCCTTATAGAACTAAAATATAAGGAGAGTGGTGTTTTCCTCTGTCCCTACAGTGGCAGGGAGGGGCACTGAGAGGACCCGGAAAACCCAGCTGATCAATACGTGGCTGAGAGGCTGGTGCCGTCACAGGAATTTTGGGTTCTTTGACCACTGGGTGGTTCACTTGGCACCCGGCCTGATGGCTCCGGGTGGGTCCTGCCTGTCTCAA
>VWZZ01002536.1:2070-19151 GCA_013399095.1 Psophia crepitans | reverse complement strand
ATATCAGCACGAGCCTGCAGCATCAACTTGTGGCTTTCAGCCTGCTAATTCAAGCATGAAGTAGGGCAAGTACAGAGGGGAAGGACTGCCCTCTGCTGATCGCTCAGTATATACCAAGTTGGGATTGTCACGCCTTTATTTGGCCAAGCGGGTACAAAAAGCACCAAAAACTTGACACTAAAATCCCAGTGAGTTTAGAAGTCCTAAGGCCCCACTGACTTCCGTTAAAATGGGAAGAGGTCTTACTCAGAAACGTCAGGGGAGAGTAACCCCACCAGTAAGGGTTTAGTGACATTGCAGCTGAGTTCTTTAAATCAGCATACAGCACTTTACTCTCACTCATCTCATATGGTGTGTATGTGTACTGCAGAATGAGAATGGACCTCACAGGGACTGACCGGAGCCAGTGGTGAGACTTGAAAGTGAAAGGATGAGTCCCATCAGCATATGCACACTGGATGACTTCTTGCTTCTGCTTTTAATCTCATGGATACCACACTCTCAGCTGGGGATCCCAGGCAATTGTACTGGTGGCTCAGACCTGAAACTCCCTCTAATGAGAACAGCGTGCTTTTGTCTCTGTATGGTGGTGACAGACAAAAATAATGGTGAGATCTGCCAAAAAATATCCATTAACCTTCATAGGTCTTTAAACTGTACTGGCTTGAGAGGGCAAAGAGTGGATTTTCTGTATTTGTTAGCACAGTATCATCATCTCCACCCTGACTTCTCTCTGAGGCTAGCAAAGGCTAGCATCCAAACTCGTGCAAATCACTTTTTCTCACTTCCTTTGTAGGAAACAAGGGCCTATGAGCTGACAAGCAGAGCACCAGCTTGGCACTAAAGAGAAACAGCTTTTGCTTTTGGAGCTTATATTTGCCTGCTGAATGTTGCTGAAGGCAAAGCAATCCACAGGACTTTGCTAAAGTAGTGTTGCAGCTCCTCACCCACAGTGTTACATCAATGTCCTCAAGTCATCCGATGCATACTCACTGGCTGCATATTGCCAGCTGAACTGTAAAATCTAACTCCTCCTGCAGGTGAAGGTTGCTATTAAAAACATGATCAAGGAGAAACAATTACATGGTGAGTTTTTACATGTCATGCAAACAATAAAAGCCATATATCCTTTACATCGATTGTGCATCGCATCACTTTTGAGAATGATCAGACATCTGGATTTGGAACAGCATCAGACGTCTTAGTTATGAGATAGCCAGATAGAGAGTTATGAGCCAGCTACACAACCTCGGCTATAAAGTGAGCTTTGGCACCTACTCAGAAGCTCTTCTGTAGTTTAATTTACAGAGAACCGGACTCCATCAAGATTTCATCAGCACTGCTGTGAATGGAAGTCTCTGATTCTTGACAGCTTTCACAAACAAGATTTCTCTCTTTTCTGAGAGCAAAGGAACTTGAGTCTCTTGAAAATTCTGACCTATTTAGCTAATAAGGTTTTCATCCAGTTTGGGCTTATTTTCCTCAATTTGAGGATGAGGTGAGCTGAGGCTGAATGAAGCCACTGACTAAAAGGCACTCGAGGATAAAAGATGACATGACCCAGAGCGGCAGAAGCCACAGATCTTACCTCTGCTCTGAGCCTGCTGGCCAGACAGCGTGCTGAAAGAAGAAAGCCATCGGGCAGCCATCACAGAAAGCTGTTAGGAACCATTTACCCTCGGTAAATCTATACGGGCTCTTCCCAACCACCTTTATCCTCTTCACATGCTTGGAGTGGCTTCCAGGAGGAGTTCCTCCCTTTTCTTTGTTGGACCTGATCTTAGGCGGCCTGACCTGCAAGCTGGAGGGGTCCCTTCTGTCCTGGTGAGGGTTTTGGGGTCCCTTTGCATCCCTGCTGTTATGTAATGCCCTCATTTAATGCACTCCTGGGGCTGCTCCTCCACTGCTCCAGGAGTCAGTTGAAGACACCAGGTGCTGGCAGTCCCTAATTGGGAAACTGCCAGTAGAAGCTGTTAGACGCTATCAGAAGCAAAAGCCACCAGATGCCAACCCTCACTGCAGCGCTCCCCAGGGAAAGTGTGTGGCCAGGCGTGGAAGCAGACACGCAGGACTGCAGTCAGTGTATATTTTCTGCATGATTGAGCCCAGGAGAGTCAGTTCATTACTCCCTCAGTCACAGTCATTCCCCACAGCACCTGCAGACTGCAAATTGCAGCCACCGGAGAACACCCATAGCTATACACCTTGCTTTTTGGATATTTTACTTTCCAGCACTGCACACAAAGGCCTGAACAAAAAGACAGCGTACTTTTTCAACCACTGATAAACTCATGTGAACGCAAGCTGTATGTTATCGCTGTCCCAAATCTTTGGGAACATGTGTTCAAATTTCATAAGCAAACTTGCAGCAGCACCCAGTTACTGTTCAGAAATATCTGGACTTCTAATTTTGAGCTCCCCCCCCCGCCCCGCAACAGATCACATTCTTCTCTCTATGAGATAAAAAGCAGTCTCCAACAAAATTTGTTAAATATTGCTACAAAGCATGAGTCTCTTGGGTTTTAAAAGCCACCTAATTTAGCAGGTAGACCTATTAGTTCCATCCCAGGTGGGAAGAGGTTACTCCTGCCTTCTTTGTCAGAGGGTGCAGTGAAGTGACTGTCCAAGCCCAAGATGGGGGTTTACATTTTTTTACGTGCCTGAATACAATCCAGGTGGCCTCATGTCAACACAAACAGTATAGTTTCCGTTTCTATTCTAACCTCTGTTACTTCAATACCAACCAAGATGAACAAAGTGCTTAGCCACATGCATGCACGCATGACCCCCATTGACTTAAATTACGCTGCTGACCTGCTTGATGATGATGTGCTTAAACGCTTTGCTGGAGAAAACTTGCTGGATGAGATTCAGCAAGACAAAGCACCTCCTGGCTCCATTCACAGGAGTGGGGAACACTCACCACCCTGCAAGTCCAGACCTACAGCCGCTCCTCACTGCTCACACGTACACCAAGTAGGTGTGATCCCATTATTTCTCCCTGCAGGAGGAAAAGCTCCAGGTCAAATCACCAAGCGCTGGTACACCCTCGCCTCGCAGCTCTGCTGCACGTCATGAGTGCTAAAAATGGAAGTTGCTGGAGGATACGCTCTCGCCCTGGGTGGTGGCATCAGTTTGAGTCCCCTGTGGGGCTGATCTGTAGGGTTTAATGCAAGCAGTGCAATTAGAAAGGCCAGGAACTCACTTTTATCAGCTCCCCTGCAGAGGGCACTCCACCCTCACCTAGCACAGCTCGCGGCTCCAGGAGCGGCACAACTCACAAATCAGACTTTTAATCGGGAAACACAATTTTTCCCAGTTGTCCAGTGAGTGGGAAAGAACTGTCCTCTGGAACGACAGCCCTGGCTTGGGGACATCCTCCTGAAGGAGACCTTTGGCTGGCTGCTGTTCTGCCACCCACACACCCCAGATGGAAAGAGGCCTCCAGTACCTGATCGGAGTCCCTGAGTCCACCACCCACATCCACTTCCTCCGTCTGCCTGTTCAGCTCCCTAACCCCTCACCTTCCTCTCTCCCCCACGGTTTCTCCCTCCACCCTTTCTTTTCTCAATTCATTTCAAAGGGCAGCAGATCCTGGCTCACAAACATCCTGGCAAACTGCTCAGCAGGTTGTCATGGTTTAGACAGTTGTTTTATTTCCCAGTGCCCACCCCTCCCCTTACATGAGGAGGGGAAATTGGGAAAAGGAAACATGTGGGTTGAAATAGAAACAGATTTAATCAAGGAGTAAAAACCTTAGTGTCAACCCCAATACTGCTATAAAATACTAGAGGTTACTTACACTCAGCCAATACAGGGCTGGTGAGCTGCGCTCTCTCAGCAGTGAGTGCTGGTGCCGCATGCAGCGAGCAGCGCAGCTCCAGCCAGAAAGTGAGAGTCACCGCATCTGGCAGCGCAGGGCTGGAAGCACAGAGTGGGGCTCAGGCACGGGATGGCAGACAATACCCTCCAGGGATGGCAGCAAAAGAGAGAGGGACATCCCAGACAATTTCCTAATGTACAGGGAGCGTGACGTTTATGGTATGGAATACATCTTGGGTCAGATGCCCTGACTTTCACCCCTCCCAGCTTCTGCACCTGGCTATCTCAAAGCTGCTCAAGACCTTGATCACTCTGGAAACCTGCATTCCATAGCAGGCCATAAATTGAAACACGGCGTCTTATCAACTTTGTTCTCACAGAATTAAATGCTGCGGTCTGCTCTAAAATGCAGCTTTTCTGTGCAGAAAATGAGTTCTATGATTCTATCCCAGCAAAACCAGGACACAGGTCCAGCAGGAACCTCAGCCAGAAACAGACTGTCAGTAGCTGGAGTGCATGGGCTCAGTGTCTTCTGCCCTTTCCCTGTAGAGCGGGTGCAGGAGGTGGGTTCCCTGCAAGCTGCCACTGAGCCAGTCGGTGATAACTTCACTGCCCTTAACTAGATCTTTAAAGATCCCTTCCAACCCAAACCATTCTATGATTCTATAAAAGCTTAACAATTGGAGAAGAAAACCAGAGGATACCTCACTTTTTTCATCAGTCCACCTCAAATCGTTTTTTTTTACGTCTCCTATTTTACAGATGAGGGTAAGGACACGCACGCAGAGGGGGGGCGATGTTACCCCTGGGCACCCGGCACACCAGGGAGGAGCAGGCCACAGAGAGAGTCCCAGGGCACACCCTGCCTTGCTCCTAACCACTGAGTCGGGAAATAAAGGTTGGTTAGTGGAAACTGAGGGTGTGCACAGTGACGCTCATCTGAAGATGCAACAGCATGGAGAGACCACACAGCTTCTGTGTGGGGTACAGCTCAAAGTGGCACCCGAGAAGATGGAAGAACTTTGCATTTACTGGCAGCTGCTCTGTTTGTGGGTTTGAGGAACATCATTTAAAGCAACAAAGTACCTGCTGTGGGAACAGATCCTCACTTGGTGGAGAGATGACAAACAGGTCTTGCCCATGTATGGTTTTTAATGAGCCTGTTCAGTCAGTATGAAATGTCAGTTGGTGTCTCTGGAGATGGAGAAGTCACAGCCAGAAGAAACTAAAGCTCCTGCTGTTCAACCCCTCTGTAAATGGCTCTGGAATTAAATATTTCAGCTAGTTGCTCAGCAGTTCACAGGCTGACATTTTTGCCACAGTTTTCTGTTTGTTTCTTCACTGGAGACTGAGCGAAGACACAGCCTGGCTGAGGATTAAGGGGTGACAACACAAACTGCCGCTGCCAGCTCTCTGCAGACTCCACGTGCCAGCGCTGTATCTGTTCCCAGCCAAGCCCATCCCTCTGCTCTGGAAGGATGAAGACGCTCACTCAGATCAGGTAAAGCCTGTCTGGCTCCGGTGGCACTCAGGAAGGCAGTGGGGTGCAGCTCCAGAAGCAGATAGCAGGATGAGAAGCACAGCAGCCATATCCGAGAGATTTGCTGCTAATTTTGGCCAGAAAAGCTCATTTCTCTGCATCCTTTGGTGGAGGAGAATAATGAGCTCTCTCGGTGGGACCACAGAGGGCTCTCGCTGCTCAGCAAGCTGTATTAGTGGCAGAGGCTTGTTTTACTGCCGTGACAGCCTTTTCAGCCTGCGATGAATAACCATCGTATACCACCTTCTCTGGAGAGAGGCTTTTTGTCCTGCCTTTCGCAGTTGGCAGTTGCATGGGATTACACAAGGAAAATCAGGAGGCCCCCTCCAAATCATTCTTAATTGTTTCCAGGAGGGTTGTCTCTTGTTTCTAGATCTCCCTGGAGAGAGCTTATCTACACTGGGCAGATGGCAGGAGTCTGCACATCCCTCGTGCCTTCCTCACCCCCAGCTGTGCCAAACAACTGACTCTTGAGCCTGAGGAGACCTTCTCAGTTGAAGGTCTCCTCCTCCCCAGCACTGACTTCTTTGGGGACTGATGAGTCTTCTTTGGTAGGATGTGAATGCTGCCCATCCACAAACATGGTTAGGCTCATCAAACTCCTAAAAATATGGGCTAATCGCTCAGGGATGGAATAACTTAAGTATCAATCACCTCCAGCAAGCTGAAAAAGCAGATGATTTCTATGTGGACAGCTTGGATCCTCTGTGCATTTGCCTGCTGAGTGTTTTAGAGAAGGACTTAGCAGGATGACCGGCGACTTCCCAGCACCCAGCCAGTTATGAGCACAGGTCCCTTGCAGAACAGAGCAAAAATGCTTCACGCTGAAACCAGTTTCTTCCCTTATCAGGCATTATTGCTCGTCAGGGGAATTTCATCACCTCTGTATGCTCATGTGCTCTCTTCCCCATCCCATCTCCCATCAGCGATGTGTTTTCACTGTCCTTCATCTCTTGTGGGGAGATGCAGCACTGAACTTGCATAGGGCAAGAGGCTTTTTACTGTGGCTCTGTCCCGCACGCTCCTGCTGGCACTGAAGCAGTTAACAACGGCCAGCAGGATTTGGGGGAAGACAGCATATATTTTTAAAGGGATTTTTTTTCCTTAAGTTGTTATTCCACCACCTACTTCACCCTATCCATCTGACATTGACCCACCCTATTCTTGCTCCAAGAGCATCCAGGTGACTGCACAGAAACATGATGGCACTGCCAGTCCCATCAGCCATCTCTGTTCGCTGCCAGATGGCTACTCATCCTGGACCTGAACTTCCCTTTATAATTGGACCTGGTTGAGTTCAAGCTGTTCCATCGATCTCCACTTCCCTCCTGAAGTGCCAGCAGGACTAACAGAAGTGCCATAGGATTTTGAAATGGTTAGGGCAATAACCACGGAGAAGAGGCCAGCCTGGCACTGCCTACATGGTCCCGGAGACGCACTGCTCGCTGCCGGAGGCATGGCATTCCCAGGGCGCTCGCTAACCCGACGCTGCCCTTCGTGCACTGAAATGTCAACCTGCAGCACAGGAGAAATGGCAGGAGGGTAAAAAAACCGTGAACACTGTCGACATTGCACCCGGCTTGTTGAGGCAAAAACCAAACTGATTTGCGTGCAGTTAGAAACGTAGACCAGCTCCTTTTAAATAGTTCTAAGAATTGCCTTGTTGTTTTTTGGTGGCGGTTACGGAAGGAACTGCCATAACAGGCAGCAGGGGATGGAAAAGCGGGGGCCATGGCAGTCAGACAGGGCATCCCAGCAGCTCATTCCCTCCTGCTCCCTGTGCACCCCTGGCAGAGCTGGCAGTCCCTAATGGGTGTCTACAGGTGCCTGAGCAGCCCGAGCCAACGGGGGATGCGAGCCAGGGGTCAAGGCTCTGTAGTTTGCAGATTTTGCATTTTTAGCAGTTGGTTTGTGACGGTGGTTTTAGCCAAGCTGCGAGGTTCAGGCTGCTCCGCTGTGGACTTGGCACTAGACTTTGGCCGTTCAAATCAGTTTTATCAAATGTCCTTCTAGTGCAGAGCTGTGTAAAAAATAGATCACGAGAAACTCCTTATTCTTCAAAGAAACGCTCCAAATAAATCACACTTCCTCCCTCTGCTATCCCTGATCACAGAGCCAATCCCACATGCCGGTTATTCTTACCTACTCCATTCAATAGTCTGGACTATCAAAGTTTTGTTTAATTACCCCAGATTATGCCCCAAATATTTATAACACCACCAGTATGACCAACGCAGGAATTCCCAGGAACACGAGGATGGAGCTAGCACCCAAGCACTAACCAGTCATCAGAGGTGTCCCGGGTGGTTCTCACCCACAGACACTGACGCACAAAGAGTAAGCAGAGAGCAAGCAGAAAGTTCAAATCACACCTTGAAGCACCTTTACCTACATCTATTGCAGCCCCGTGAGAAAAGCTTGTCTTTTTAAGACAGATTATCTTTTTTTTTTTTTAATAAATAAAGTCCCACTCTTTGAATTTAGCAACGTGATTGTTCTAAAATAACTCCAAGAGCGGCCACATGGCAGTTCAAAATGAGCATGGTCTCGCAAATTGAAGATGCACTATGAGAGGAAAGCAATCACCTGAGTATTGTACTACTTCAAAATCAAACTCTGTCCTTGTAAATGTCAAAGGGAACTATTCACGAGGAAACGCCATATGGTGCGTTTGTCCTCTTCAATTCCTCTTACAACCAGTGTGGAAAAAAAAAGGACATTTTGGACCTGAAATGACTGCGTGCCACATTGTAAAGTGTTCCACCACAAGATCTCCAAAACGTTATTAGATGGTGGCATGAAACTGCTCAAATAGGGGTTTGTCTTGAGTTAAGAGGCAGAAATGATCATTAGCATCTGGTGTCCAACAGTTCCGCTTGTAATATCCACTGACACTTATGTTGTGGTTTTACTCTGGGATCCAGATGTGATTTGCATGGGAAACACTTCCTAGGATGTCCCTAAAACCATATTTAAAAGCAAGCTGAAGTTGATTTTTTTCAGGACTCTAATTGTAAAGCTCTGAAGAGCTGGTTAATGCAGCTCTGAGATGGTGTAACAGCTGCTTTATCACAACGTGATTAAAAATAAACTGCAGTAAAAATAGTCATGTATTTGTGACTGGGGAAGAACAATCGCTGGGTCAGCAACTCAACAGTCAAAGGCACCCTCGTCTCCCTGATGGGATTCCCAGTCCCCAACTTGTGGCCGGTGGGTGGCTGTAGTGGAAGGACAGCCCCTTGTATGGAGGCCACCACGAGCAGCTCCCACAGGTTCAGGGAGGGGGGATGCTGCTCCCTCTGTTCTTCAAACAACACCTTGTGAAAGGCTGGCCACAATGGTTGGGACCCACAAGGGCACTTACATACCTGATCGCTGGCTGAAATGCCAACCTCTAAACTTGAGATCCTCCTCAGCTTGGAGACATCTGCAGTCCCTCTGCTTCTGTCAGTGAGGCCCCGTGCGTTGTCATTGTGTTGCCACTCCACATCACCGAACAGGACCACATCGCTCACTCCTTGAGTCTCAGAGATCCCAAGGAGCAGCCTCCATCCCTCCTGCCTCCGCTCGGCACACCCACACCAGCACATCTCTAAATCCAGGGCGTCCATCCATCCCACTGCCATGTGGCCTCCGTGGCCCAACACACCATCTATATTATTAACGATAGCAATGCTCCCTGTTTTCTCTTCTGCAAATAAGTAATGCATGCAAATTTATTGAAATACCCGATGGTTAACCTTGCACTGAAATGACTCTTGAACAACTGCAAGACAAAGCAGTTTGTAGAAATCACTGTGTTGGTGACAAGGTCTAAATTCCCTCCCCGTGACCCTGAGCGCTCTGATGGACTGCACCAGCTGAAGCAAAGCTCAGTGAAAAGCCACCCAACACCAAATAACCCCAGAATGCAAATATTCATGCGATGCATGTGCCAAGTCAGGTGTTCACGATCATTTGCAGAAGAAACCTAGAGGCAAGTACTGGAAAAAACATTTCAAGTCTCATAATAAGCAAAATAATTACACGCTACCAAGCAAGGAAGGCTCAGGCCTTAAATTTTATTGTTGTAGATGAGAAATAAATCTGGCTTGTGATCGGCTGAGCACACTCAGGTTAACAAAGCCACCCTTCTCGTTCTCCCCCTTTCCCAGCACATAACGCTGAGGTTTTGGAACAATGTTAAATGACAGCTCACAAACCGAGATGGAAAATCCAGGGCAGCAGCAATAAGCTCCATTTGCTTCTTGTAAGTTAATACTAGACTTTAATTGTGGGCCCCCAAGCTCCTGCTCCTCCTCAGAAGATAATAGTCAAAAGAAAAACTGTTACTTTCATGGCCATATAAACAGTCCTGTATGTCTCCGGTGAAGACCTTCAGGCCGAATGTAACAACCCACAGGAAATGGCTTCTGGTTTCAGAGGATGTGGCGACTCACATCCACTGGGAAAACACTGGTTTGAGCGCTGCTGATTTCACGTGCCAGCGTGTCTCCACGATTAACCCAGCGGTAGCAAGCAGTTGCTGAATCTGTCAGAAGAAAGTTTTAAAAGTCAGCTCTCACATTGCTGATCTTATCCTTCAGGTTTAAATTCCAACAGCCTCTCAGTTGGTGCCTCCAGCTGCAGCATTTGTGTATCTCCCCTCAGAGCTGGGCGTTATCTGCTCCTCCCAGCGCGGCACCAGGGAGCAACTGGGCACAACATGGCTGCTGCCGCCTCCTCCTCTCTGGGCACACACTCACTCGAGCACCAGCAGTCCTGTTCCCAGCCTTTGTTGGCTGCCGCTGGGCACGTGGTGAAGCTGAACAGGACCACGGGTGGTCAGTCGTGGGCTGCCAGGGCCAGACTTGGATCCGCTCCACTGCGGGGATGGCCACTCCTTCAGCCTCTGAATTTCTCCCACCACGAGTAAAAGTGCTGAACTTTGGTTGAGGTATATCAAATAATCTGCAACACACTGGAAATGAACCCTCTGTTTCTCCCTTGCTTCCCCTTTCTAAACCACTGTGGGGGACGTCCAAACACTCCAAGCAAAGTGCAGAGACCAGTGGCTTTGCCTTCCAGATGCCCTCTCCAATGGCTTTGCCATCCAGATGCATTCTCCACCCCTGCCCCAGGACTTCCACCTCGTCCCATCCACGCAGCCGGCAGCCTTCAGACCTGTGCTGCTAATCAGCCAGAGTAATGGCATTTCAATTAGCCTAAGGAGAGATCTTCACAATAAGAAGCAGTTCTTGAGCTTGTGAATGCCTAGCACAAGCTCTCCTACAGCTACACCTGTACTTGATCCCACCAAGAACAGAAACCAGGGTTAATACAGTAAACACTGCTGTTATCATCCGAGTCTCACATGAGTTTTCTTCCCATCTCAGGACATTTAGTAGATTGCTTGTTAAGAGAGTAGAAATAATTCGTGTAGGAACAATAGTTAAATATGGACCTTGGAGTTACTAAGTACAGTAGTTTCTCTTTTACCAGTGGAAGTAGTGCTGCCGTGCTGGAGAGCACTGCAACATGATGGCAACAAAACAGAGATTGGCTTCTATGACACTATTTACAGGTTTTCCGTTTAAAAAACTGCTGAGCTTGATTAAATATAAGTATAGAACATTTCTTCCATGTACAAACTCTTGTTAGCTGATTAATTATTAAGGTGCTCAGAAGTGTGGATGAAAACAGAAGTTACAGTAGATCAGCTGTGTTTGTGTCTATTTACAAACCGTGCTCGGTTGCCTGCTGACACCGTCTTCCAAAGGAGCTGGAAGCAAAGTGGCCAGTTACGAATCTAATGCCCTACGAACTGTTGTTTGCTTCACAACATCTTTCTTAGAAGGTAAAATAGTAGTAGTTTCATTCCTGTTTTTTATTATCAATGGTGGGTGTCCTTGCTGAGGCTGGGTAGCTGGGGGTGCCAGGCAGCATCGCACCATGAGACGCTCTGTTTCTAGCTTTCCACTCCTGTCCAGGCCATACCACCAGAATTTGCTGGTCTGCTGGGCAGCTGCCTGAGACAGGACTCGCAGTGCCAGGCTGTTACGTTGAAATGTGTTGTATGGGGCCCCCTTTAGTACTCAGAGAGCTCACATCTACCCCTTACACAGAAGGGAGAATTTATGAGTAAAAAACCAAACAAGGAGAATGCGCGTAGCAAAAATTTTGTCTTCCAATCAGAAAAAGAAATAAAGTAAAACCCCACGTGGCCCATACTTTGTAGGTCAAATTCCTTCCCCATTAACATTCTCAAAGAGTTATTTTCTGTCTGGTGGCCAAATTCTACTTCTAGTTAGTTCCATTCTCTGCTGACTGACAGCTGACCACGGACACTGCCTGGCATCGCTGCTCTCCATACTCACACGGGTACCTCAGAGGAGCTCAAAGTTTGGCCTTTTGGGAACCCATCAAACTAGGAGGGTATCTGACCATAATGAAAATGCTGATTTTTTCCTCATCATTTTAAGATGCTATAGGAAAAGAAAGGAAAAGAAGTTGATTTGACTTCTGTTTGTAAACTTAGCACATACTGGCATCTTGCCCTTGTACGTTTAAGTTTCAAACAGGTTCCAGAGATTGCAAGGCAAGAGTGTTAAGGCAGTACAAGAAACTCAGTATTTCATTCACACCTCTTGATTCCCTTAACTGTATTTCTAAGGCATCAAAAGGGGCATGTGGTTTGTGCTTGCCTTTTCAGTAAAAGGCATTCGGTATAGTGTAAAAAACGGATGCTCAATGACAGACAGAAACCACTCAGCCCCAGGCAATGGCCACAACATCAGAGAGGAACAGGGAGATACAGCGGGGTTTCCCAGGTGTGGGTTCCTCACCATCGGTCTTTCTGGTACACCTCTGTTTGTACAATCTCACTGGGGTGCTCAGATATGCAAGCCCCATTGATGTCATTGAGCTTGTTGTCTGGAAGATCCTCGGGTTTTGTGCAAAGTTTCAGTGCCCTGGAGATGAAGACGTCCAAGTCAAACTCGGGATCTGTTTCACTGTTCACCTCCGTGGGTTCTTTGTGGAGATGGTGAGGAGAAGATGGCAGGCTCTGTTCCCGCATCTCCGGAAGAGGACTGGGGCATTCCAGACCCACCTGTGTGCTCTTCACCCACTGAGCAATCTCCAGAAAGAGGTTGGATGGTTCTTCTTCCAGCGATAGCTCAGCTGCAGGTGCTATGGTTGCTCTTTTCCAGTGGGATAAATCTAAAATTAGCTTGGGCTCTGAGTAATGATGGGGCTTACTGTCTCTCCACAGCAATTTATCCAAGTAGGAAGGTGACCCCACTTTGTAATCACACGATTTCCCACAATCGGCATCAAACACTCGGTCCATGGATGAGTGGGAGAGCTCCAAGAACCTCTCCGAGCTGCTTTGTGAGTATTTCCGTGGATCAACTTGTGCTTCTTCAGCGATGGATTCAGACCCTGCCCGGGGGTCCCGCTGAACCTCATCCATGTCGTGGTATTTATCGTGTCTCCATTCCAAATCAGAGGAGAGGCTTACGTGGTATCTGCAAAAGACATGCTGCTATTAGACGTGCAGATGATGGCTTTGTTAGAATTACCAGGGCTCAGACAGGCATGCTGCTGCATCTATTTTTACCTATTTCTTGCTAATATGCTGCTTACCTACAGATCTCTAAGTTCTTATTAATATTAGAGACCTTTTTCTTGGGTGTTAAAAAACGGCAGGGAGGGCTGAGTAGTTTAGGAGGAGTCTGAGGCTTGCCCAGGCTGCATGGGCAGGACCAGTAGTGGGAATAAAAGCCCAACAACCAAATCAACTGGTTCCTTCATTTAGCCGATCATCATCTTCTCTCTCCTTGGGATTAAATCACGATTAACAATATTAATAATCAAACTGTCCCTCAGCTCAGAGAGAAGCATCCGCAGTGTGAGCGCTCCTTGTTTGTGGCCAGAAAAGCAAAAAAGACAAGCTTAAATTCCCACTGAGACTGGACATCACAGCTTACTCTGATGTCATGGACCAAGAGCATCCCTGAAGGGTCACCTTGCTAAGTGATAACTTCTCAAGCCAGTCAAACTCCCTTGATTGCAGTTACCTGACAACACCCATTCTTAGCCACAGTTTTCAACGTGACATCTAATTTACTGGCTCCTAACAGAGCTGCCTCTAAAAGATGTTTTATCCCAGGTATTGGGACTCTCTGTTCCAGCAATGAAACGCTCTTCAGGTGTCCTACAAAACACATGCAAAATAATTTCCTGTTAATAAAACCAAGAGCAGAAAGATACTCAGTAACTGGAACATGCAGACTCAACATCTGCTCCCTGCGGAAATCAATGATGAACCTCTTGTTGGCTTCAGCAAAGTGCCAGCTTGGGCTAGAATTACAGTGTGGCACAAAGAAGGAAAAGCAGATGTTCTTTGTTGGTCTGGAGCGCACGTAGCTGAACCCAATCAAGAGCAGGTCAGAGACTCATCAGTCAAGCTCTTCCTAAAGAATTTAAGCCAGAATCTGGTCTCTGGCCCAGCCCTGGGTACCATACCTGTCCCAGTTAGACATCTGGCTCTGGTTGGCTTCCATCAGTAAAATATCATCAATCTCATCCTCAATCCGGAATGGATGCTGAGACACTGGTTCATCCTCAGGGCAGGAATACGGACTCATGTAAGGATGCTGCAGACCCATCTCCGCCGTTAATCGATCCATAGGGTTAAATGTCAGTATCTTCTCCAGAAAATCAATAGCTGTGAAGCAGAGAGAAACAAGCTGACTAATTCCTCAAAAGCAATTCCAGCTTCCCCCCCAGGGTGCGCCTTGTGAATCCTCCATAACAAATCCCCTCGCAGTAAGGAAGGAATTAAAGGTCATATCCTGCGTGCATCTGAAACGTGCACTTCTGTCCTTGCTGCATCCATCTAACCCCCACGGGAGCTGTCTGCTTGCAGTGGAGCAATCCCACAGCCCGCAGGCATTACTTTATCTAGAGGTGGCAGGCGAGGTGACGGCGAGAGCATCACACCTCCGCAGGACATTATATACATGTTATACCTGGTGCTGCGATCCCGGGCCAGAACTCTAAGCTTGTACCCCAAAGAGACCTTTGGACGGTGTCAGGAGTTGATTCCACGTTCTCAGATCCATTCAACAAGCACACTGCGTTTCAGACAACTGATTTCACGTCTTTATGTGCAGCTGAAGTGGGATTAGATTTAATGTACAGTTTTTAAGTGTCGATGGTGTGGCCAACGCTATGAAATTATTTTGCCCTGAATACCTAAAATTATTTTAGAAAGACTTTGGAGCATGAACTCTTTCTATGATGATGAAGGAGGAAATTAACTGTAACTGAAGTCACTAGAATTCAGTCTAAACGTGGAGGGTTTGTTGTGATTTTTTTCATGATTCCTTTTACTGAGGTTATGTGAAAAGATCAAATCCTCTCGTGAAAGGTGTTGCTTATTCAGTTGATTCTTGGTGCATGGAAGAGTCCCTCAGAGTTTACATAACACAAACAGGAATATGCCTTTCTTCAGTTACATCTTTTGCATTGTACCTTCTGAAATATCCCCGTTGAAGACTTAATTGTGTGAATGGGACTGTTTCTTTAGGGGCAAGATCCCTCAGCAGAAAGGAAGGGCTATACCTATTGCCTCAGTGCTTAAACATTAACCAATATCTGATTGTGTCCCGCAGGACGACTTGATTGCTTGAACTAATTAAGTAGGAAGGAATCAATAGCTTCATAAGGTCACTGACTGCGGGCAAGAAGCACAGCGGAACGATATATGAGGAGTTATATATTACGATATATTACGGGTCAGAGAGGCAGGAAAATGTCAATGAATCATGTAAGGGATGCAGGTGACCTTTCTTCCCACAGTAACGACAGGGAATAAATCCATTCCTGCTTTCCGGAGGCTGACGTGGTCCCTGAGTAACCCGGGCCGATGGGTATTGCATTGCCAAGCCCATATAGCGGATATCTTCTAACGAAGAGTTACACCAGCGAACATAAGCCAGGCTTGGTCCTTGACGTCTTCCCAAAACCAGTGGCCAGGCCCACCAGCCCAGTTTAAGCCTTGGAAGGAGCTCAGAAGAGCTCATGAGCCCTGGCCACACTGCTCAACTCTGGCTGCCGCCCTGCAAGCTCTCACTGCCTAAAAAGCCGCTCCAGGCAAAAGTTCAGGTCCAAAATCCTGTGGTTTGCTGGCCCTTCGTAACAACACACTGCTGATTTTTTTTAAGCTTTAGCAGAAGGATGGAAGTGGCTGAAGTTGTATTTGAGCAGTGCAGGCTGCACAGCCCAACACAAGTGATGTCCAAGCCTCAAAGCACTTGGACAATGTTTCTGCCTATAGCAGCCATCTCACGGAGTTCAGATATTTGTGAAGTAAAAGCGCTTATTTTCTTGTACTCTACAATTGTGTTAATGAAAAAAGCGCAGTGAGAAAATTTTACAGGGTGTAAAAATAACCTCTGGGCTGAACCCTCACTTACAGCTCAAGAAGCAGCACAGGCAGGCAGGGATGTGCCTTGGAAGTGTCTTGGACTAGTCTTGGGAGACTATTTCACCTTGATTTCTGTATGAGCTACCTGCAAGACAGCTGCTGCATCATAGTGCTGTCCTGCAGCCCATGCCCTCCATGCTGGGACAGCGAGCAGGACTTCGGAGGACAATGGTGGGGACACATGAGCTTCAGGAGAGACCATGCACTGCAAACCCCCAGAAATCCGAATGCTGTTCACCAGTGTTGGTGCATTTGGCCTTAGAGGATGATTCCTGTCACCCCCTGTGGAAATAAGTCTGAAAACATGGCAGCTGGGGAAGTCCCAGGAGGAGGACATTGCCGAAGCCAGCGGGCACTACCTTCACTGTCCACTTCGGGGAGCAGCTTGCGCAGAGGCTTCCTGACTTCCCAAGTGCTGTTGATAAACATCGGCATCACTTTGAGCAGCTCCTCTTTGTCTTCTTCATGGATCACAGGGATTGTCTCCAGAATAAGCTGCATCTGTTCCAGCTCATGACCCCCTAAACGGGCAGAAAACAGGCAGTGAGATGAGACCCAGAAGTTAGATTGGAGGGGGGAGTTGGTATGATCATCCATGTGTCTAAAATGAGCCACGTCACCGCAGCACCGCGTCTCCCACCAGCCCATCCATGCTGATACATCCCCACGTTAACCACCGCTCTTTGCTCCAAGGAAAATGTTGTGGGACTCCCAGTTGGGTCACCTCTTTTTCAGGGTGAAAGAGTTAACCTAGAGAATTGGCCCTCCTGGCGTAATCATCCTGAGGCTCTTTCTGCAGCTTTTTGACTGACCTATAAGTGCACCCTCAGTAAGTTTGCTGACGACACCAAGCTGGGGGAAAGTGTCGATCTGCCGGAGGGTAGGATGGCTCTGCAGAGGGACCTGGACAGGTTGGATCGCTGGGCAGAGGCCAACGGGATGAGGTTCAATGTGGCCAAGTGCCGGCTCCTGCACTTTGGCCACAACAACCCCAGGCAGCGCTACAGGCTGGGAGCGGGCTGGCTGGGAAGCTGTGTAGAGGAAAAGAACCTGGGGGTGTTGATTGATGCTCGCCTGGACATGAGCCGGCAGTGTGCCCAGGTGGCCAACGGCATCCTGGCCTGTATCAGGAATAGTGTAGCCAGCAGGAGCAGGGAGGTGATTGTCCCCCTGTACTCAGCCCTGCTGAGGCTGCACCTCGAGTACTGTGTCCAGTTTTGGGCCCCTCACCACAAGAAAGATATC
>VWZZ01002534.1:61991-80193 GCA_013399095.1 Psophia crepitans | reverse complement strand
GCCCCGCGTCAGGCGTCCAGCGGCAGACAGCGGCCCGGGGAGGGCGGCCAGCGGCTCCCCCCCGCCCCGGCCCGCAGCTCCGGGGCCGGGCTCCTCGGCGGGGGCAGGCAGCCGGTGCTGTCGCCCCGAGCGGGTCCGGGGTCCCACTGTGAGAGCGAGAGAGCCCCTCTCGGAGAGGGAAGGGAGGATTGTGCCCGCTCTCGGCCGGTGTTCGGGCAGGGACGTGCAGACCCAGCGACCCCGGCGGAGCAGCTTGTCGTGTGCCTCCTCTCCCGTGGCTGTCGGTTTCGTCTTCAACTGGCCTTTATGTAGGCTGGAGTTCCTCCGAGTGGGGTTTATGGCAGCCCGGGTTTTCTCACGTGTTAAAGAGCTTTAGGAGCTGCCCTATCCTGGGTTCATCCGTAAGGGAGGGCGTGCCTGTTCGCACAGCGCCCGGTCGCGGCCAGGCGGAGATCCCCCCCCAGCAATAAACCTTTCGGCTGTTCATCCCGCGCTGAGAGTTCTTGTGATAACCCCTCCACGGCCCCCAGCCTTCATCAATGAACACAACTGACCTCTAGGCATTCTCAGCACCCCACAAGTCCCCTTTTTCCCGGGGGGCAGCAGGCACCGAGACCACCCCGGCGGTGGGCTGATGGCGGTAACGCCGCCCTGCGCGCAGACACGGCCGCGCTGCGTTACGGTCAGCCCGCCCCAGCGGCTGCCCAGCGCCGGGAGGAGCCGAGCTGGAAGTCCTCGCCATCTGCTGCGAGAAAACACATCAGGCTCCACTCTTAGAGGTGGAGGATAAAATGTGGAGAATAATATTTATGGGTGGCAATTAGCACTGACCGAGAGGAAAGACGAGGGAGATCGGCTTCCCCGCCTGGAGGGGGTGCGCGGAAACAAGGCAGCCCCTGCGATCGGAGCTCTCCCTGGTCCAGGACCTTCTGATTTCTGGAAAGGAAAGAGGGGACGAGTTTCCCCAGAGCTGGCTGAGTTTGCGAGGCTGGAGTGATTATACCTACGCTCGGCCTGAATCCCAGTTTTCCGCGGATCCGTGTGTGATCCTGTTCTGGGAGTGGGGGAACCCACCCCCAAGTCATCCCATCCTCGAAAAGCTGTGCGGAGAGCAGGCACCCCGGGAGCCCGGCTGGACGATCCCATTGTCTTTCATCTGCTAAATTAATTCCCCAGACACCATTAGAGCTACCACTCGGGAGCAGATGGTTCCCCTTCGTCCCGAGGTTCATCCCGGACAGATTACATACAATTTATTAATAACCCAACAGATGCTCGGGCACTTTCCAGCTCAGATTATATTTCCTGATTGCTCAAATCCCGGCGTGGGGGAGCTGTTCATTTATCTTCTGCCGCTTTCCTTTATGCCTTACCAGCACCGACCTAAGGACGGAAAGGGTGAAATTCGTATGTGTATGTCCCCCCGTCCCGATCCTGCATATAATTGTCCGGGAACTGAACGCAGTCTGATGCCAGCCTTGGTTTGGCATCCCTTCTCAGTGTCCCGGGGAGAGCTACCGCGGCATGCTGCCGGGGCCGCCCCGCTTCCTGCGGGCACGGCACGGACCAGCCGTCAGGGCCCTCCGGCGCTGCTCGCCGCGGCGGGGCGGGAAGCTGAGGTGCTCTGTTAGCAGCCCACCTCGCCGGTGTCTGGCAGGGAGCGACATGTCGTGACTCCTAGTAAACAGCAGGAGTCGGGACGTAATGCCTATTGCTTCCCAGGGTTAGGTTATTTGGGTTGCGGAGAGCCAGGTTCCCCCCTCCCGGAGTTGCTTTCTGAACGTCGGGATTTCTGTATCGAGGTGAAATTAAAACAGCCCCATGAAGAGAAGCAATACTGCCCTTAACACAAACTCCCCGAACCTTGGTCAGTACGGGTAGCGAGACAGGCAGAGCTGAGGGCCGGTGACCTCATCTCCTTCCAGAACACAGGGTCTTAAGAGAGGAGGGGGTTGTACAGGAAGAAACTGTTTGTGCCCTGTGAGACCCCTCCCGGAACTAGATAAGATGCTCTGAGCTCCAGAAAAAAACCCATCACAGACCTTTCAGCAACGATATGTTCAATTTTAATGTATAAAATGGGCTTTTCCTTGCTCTGTAGGGAGAAGCACAAAAGCAGCAGGTTGTTTATACTACTGAATAAACTAAATGCAGGTCTCCGAGGGATCTTATGCAAACCACTTACCTTGAAACACAACCCCAAGGGAAAGCAAGCAACGGAGAGATGTGTGGTTAATGTTTTACATCTTCAGAGCAGCATCCAAGTGGTTGGCTCAGCACCAGTTAGCATTAGGTATCATGGAAGGTAGGGACTATGGTTTTAATTTGGAATGTAGAAGTCACTTGTAAGGTATAAATAGCAGGATATTTGGGGTTGAAGTTTAGTGGAGCCTGATATAGGAGTTAACCCTAAAGGCTGAGGGCTTAAATTAAGTCTTGAAGCTGAAGGTTAATTGTTAAAGTGAGAGTTTGGAGGGAAACTGCATTTATTTTCAGGATGCATGCTATAGTGTAATTTCAAAATAAAAATGAGAAGCATGGAAATCTTTTCTGCTCAGTGGCAGCTGGGCTAAGTAAAAGGCACTTCACTTTCTCTGAATGCAGGTGAGAGACACTCTCAGCAATAACAGCAGAAGAATATTAAAGTCTGTTACATTTTTCATAGCTCCTGACATTTGCAATATAATTCCACTTCCTTGCCTTCACCGTGCTCCCCATGCCCAACGGATTTAGTGCAGGGTTGAGTTTTGTTCATTTCAGCCTCTGTAAATAAAGTGAGAGAATTACGCAGTTGCAGAAAAAATAATTCCTTCCTCCTTGCTCTACAGCAATAGGGAAGAACCGCATGAAAAGGTGCCAGCCAGGCTTGCCGCAGAAAGATGTAAAAGCTGGGGATATTGTGTTGAGATGGACAGTGAATATAATCTGACGGGAGGTTGTGGGCTATCAGAGACTGAGGTCTTTGCAATCTCAGGTGGAAAATATGTAATACCTTACACCTTGCCCACGTAGCAATTTTGTTTCCTATCCATAGGTTCCCCTAATACCAGATTGCCTGAAATGTCCACCAGAAAGGGAATGGAAGGCAATCCCAATGTTGGTACAGGGTTCCTGGTCAGACAATGGCTATTTTATCTAGTTTTCAATGTTCTGCCCATCTTTCTTCCTTCTTTCTGTAACAACAACTACAAATATTATCTCATGGCAGAAATTCCCGTAGGCTGTTAAATTAGACAAATGTCCCACCATAATGTTTTTCTTTCTCTTTCCTTTGCTGCGCACCAGCTGTGCAGGTCCTGAATGTCATCTCCCTTTATCTTTCACAGACCTCCCAACTACATACATCCTCAATGAGCTTCCTAGGCCAGGTCACAGAATAAAGCAGAGAATGCGCAAAACCGGCAACAGCAACAAAAGTACTTTCTGGGTTGATAAATGTTCTTCAATCACTCACCACTTTGCGCCTCTGACAAATTGTCACCACAATGAGCAAATCTTTTAAAATAACATATACACATTAAAGGAATATATAATTATGTGATCTGGTGACATTTTGCTAATTTTTCAGCCCCAACCTCCTCATTGTTGAACTCAAAAAGGGGAAATACGAGGCATATCCAAAATAACAAAAGTTGCAAAGTAGAACCTTGTAACAAATCAACCAACCAAAGTCAGAAGGATTCACTTCCTGTGTTTGGTTTTGGGTTTGTTTTTTGTTTTTTTTTTTCATCACAATTCCCTTGAGAGTGAAAGCATCAGCCATACTCTTCATTACTTGGAGGACAGACAACCCAATAAAGACAAAACAGAAGTGTGCTCTGATGATCAGCCAGCATATACATGCATTTTTGTTTTTTTTTTTCATCATCAGCTCTCTCCAGAGCAAGGGCATGTGGAAATATTTGGGGAAGAGAGAAAGAGATGGCGAACCAGGGCTCATGGGGCACCTACTTGAAGTAGGAAAAGGCACTTTATTACCTGCAGACTTTGCTTCTGCCTGCACAGATTTCTAAACAGGTACCAGTAGTGAAGAGGGTGCAGAGTCAGGCCCTGGGGGGTTGTCCTTGTACAGTTTGACGGGAAGGTACAATCCTCCCATCACACAAGTTTTCCTTAAGGTACAAAACTGGTACAAACCTCTGCCCACCTTGCAGGCAGAAAGGGTTGAATTATCATCAATGATTCCAAGGGCCTGAGCAATTTGGAAAACTGCTGGGATCAACTGGTTTTCTTCCACTTCTCCTAGGTTGCACCACAGTCTTAGCTAAAACCTCTTCTTTTCTCAATGCCTTATATTCCCCAAACTTCTAATGTTTAAGTTTAGGTGAATGATCCTGGGCACTGTCATGGCAAGACACTTGCTTCTGCTCAAGCAGTACCAAAATTACAAGGTTGCCTGATGCTTGAGTTGGGAGGCCAAAAAGCCAGGGCAGTCAGCAGAGCCCAGCTGATATGAAACCGGCAGCAAGGCACAGTTAGCAAGCACAGGGTACATCCAGGCTTTGTGAGACTTCTGGAAAGCTCAGCTCCAAATGAGAGAAACAGAAACCATTTTGCTTGATTTCTATGCAGAGTATTGCATCGGGCTATGTCTTGTAAGCAAATGTGACACAAATATGGAAATGTCCAAATTATCTCCTTTTTTATTTTTTTTTGCTGTGGCCGCAGCAACGTGTCTGCCTCTTTTGAGTTAAGGAAAGGAAAAAGCTGTGGTCACAGAATCACAGAATAGTTGTGTTTGGAAGACATCTGCGGACAACATCTAGTCCAGTCCTCTGCTCAAAGCAGATAGCCCAGGACTGAGTCAAATCAGTGATTTCACTCTGTGTGTTGGTTTTCTTAGGATCAGCTTTCAGCATTTGGAAGCTGAAAAAGCTGATTTGTTTGAGGAGTTTTGCTTGGTTTGTTTTGTTAGAGATATGTCTGCATCATTCTTGTTTTGGAGGCCTTTCTGTGTACATGAGCTTAAAAATGTTCTCTGTCTTTGTCAAGCCTGCTGTTCTCTACTCATCTTTAAGGCAACAACCAGCTGTATGCGTGCCAAAAGATTTTGCTGAAAAAAAAACATCATAAAGCAGCAAGCAATCCAGTTAAGCCAATGAATGACAGCCCCACAACCTCAACCTAGAAAACACTGAAAGCTGCATCTAGATTGATACTTAATTTGCCACCAAAATATATAAATAAATCAAGCCTTAAGCACCATGACGTTCATCAGGGAAACAAAATCTAGTGCAGATTAGCAGCCTCCTTGCTTGAAACTGGGGAAAAAAAAAAAAGGACTAACTGAAGCCTGACTCAGCCCTTGTAGCAAATCCAGATAACAAGGTCCACTGTATTTTGCAAACTGCAGGATACCAGGGACTGCAAATTTCCGTTAGCCACCCTGATTAGTCTTGCAGCATGGATACCTGTCCCCAGTCTCTAATTTTTTTTTACCTTCTTCAACCTTTTGGTCTCTTTTGGGCAGAGGTGCACTCAGGCCCACCCCACATGCTTATGAGAAGATCTGCTGCCTGTGGTTCCTGCACAAGGCCTTAGTTTGGCCAAAGGGCTCACTAGAAAGCTGTAGCTTGGGGGATTCTGTAGCTGCTTTATCTGTTCCCAAGGACATTGCGCAATGCTGTTCCCCAGTTCGTTGTTAACACAAATTCCTTGTCAGGCTTAGTCCACTGCCTTGTTTACCACTCCTTGGCTTTTCCACTGAATCCCAGAAAGAAACCAGGCACATAGTCCTAATGAAAAGCTCGACATGTAAAGAGAGTTTATATTTCACTTCTTGCCTTCGCTATTGGTTTTACAAGTGATTGCTCATCAGAAACCAATTACCCCAGAAAGACTTGGGTTTGGGTCCCTACTGATGTTAGCAGGATGAATAGCCTCATTTACAATCTCTCAACTGGAAAACAAAAAGTAATGATAATAAAAAAAAAAAAAGTCTTTTCTAATTCTCTCTGCCCCTGTTGTAATTCACAAGAAAATTAAACTAATAACTCTCTCTGTGAGTGTGTTATGCAGATGCCAGGAGTCAGGGATAAATGGTTGAAACTATCTCAGGCAAAGTCCCTGGGGAAGGAACCTCTGAGCAGACAACTGTTATGCCTTGCAAGATTCAGAGCTTCTCCAGCAATGCAATCTATGCAGAGAGGAAGCTGTTTAATTTTTCTTTCTTCCTTCCTTTTCCCTTGTCTTTTTCACTTGAATTCCACCTGCAGGCAACAAAAAACTTCTGTGTTTTTTTTTTCTGGGCTCATTTCCCACTCCATCTCCATTTCCCTTTTGCATACAGATGTCTTTTGCAAAGAAAAATCTCCATGCCAACAAAATCAAGCTTTTCACAAGTGGCTCCCAGAGTGGTCTTCCCTTCAGCGGACAGACAGTGCTTTACTAGACAGAAGGCCTTGGGGGAAGACACGAGGGTCTCCATTGTGTTTCCAAGCTCTGTGCTATGATTTGTCCCTGCAGCTCAGATCCAAGTTTTTAATTTATTTTTTTCTCTTTTTGTAGCTGGTATAACATTAAAACAAAGTCTGTAACTTGTCCCTGCTGATCTCCAAGATAGGAGGAGCAGAAAGGATCTTCTAACTTCTCTCTTGTAAGTTTGGAAGTGTCGTGCTGGTCAGTTGTGATACCCCATGTAGATCCACCCTGGTTGTCAAACAACGCAGTGCTGCATACAAAACTGCTCAGTAGACACAAGCTCAGCAGATCGGATGGTTTTGTCCTGGTTAGGTGCTGCTGGTGGTGTGCATCATGTGGGCAACACGGAGGGGGCACGATCTCACTCGGGATTTGACAGTTTGCAGCATGGATTCAGGTGATGCTTGGATCAGGCTTCTGCTCAAAGCAGGGTCAGATTTGATCCAACCTTACTAGGAAACTATAGCAGATATAAAACTTGAACTAAAGGAGAGGCAGAAAAACAGGCATGAGGGTGGACCCCACAGAAACAAGAGGGGCATGCTGAAGTCTGTTCAGATATCAAAGGAACATGACCATTGTGGTCATGAGGCATTGAGGGAGTCAAATGGCTCATGTCACATGGTACAACCAGCTAAGAAGACTCTTGAGGAACATGGGAAAAGGATTCAACCCCAGATGTAGATGCCCTTAAGTACTCGGTCAAATACCAGACTATTTTACAGGGGAAAGTAAGAGGAAGAAAAGATGGTTTAGCTAAGCAAACTGAATGTAACATCCCATTTCCTGGCAACAGAAAAATTAAACTTTAGTTTTAGGAAGTGGTTTCAGGATTACTTTCCTAAAGTTTGGTCTTCTAGGGGAGACTCAAAGCAAATAGCAAATCTGTTCCTCTGATCTGATAAAATGTCACTGACAGTCAGGTGCTGAGCACGTAGGGCTTTTTCTCCACTTCTGGTAAATAATATTTAAGGAGGATCAAGGAGACTGGGGAAAAGAGGGATTCTGGGGTTGGGATTCAGCCTCAGATCAAAGTCTTTTACATTTAGATACCTGGGTGGATGTGTTCCATCCATACTCAGGGGAGCTTTGTCAATACAGACTGAACAACTGCACAGCAAGAGAAGTGATAAACTGGGTGCAAAAGTTTCTTTAACAGAAAAATTAAGCCTAGAGCCCTTGGTCCTCACCCTTGGCAGTATGAGAAGAAACTTTCTATTAGTTAAAAAATCAAGAAATATGGACACAGACTTAAGAGGAGACTCATTAATCCAGCCAGACTTCCCTGTGATGCTAGAGTCACAAATAATCTCTGAATTTCAGATAGACGGGCTGAAAAAAAGTCCCTGTGTAGAAATCTGAGTTATTGTTTGCACCACAATGAACTCCAGTGCTTTTTAGGGGAAGATTTGGATACAGAAATTCAGTGACTCATTCCAATAGAACAGAACAAATTCAGACAACTCATCTTTTCTCTGGGTTCACATAGCAATTTAACCTCAATTTTTCTATTTCTCATGCAGTCTGCTATCACAGAGTCTGAATCTTGACCTATCAGAAATCCTACTAATGCTTATAATGATCTTCTTGATTGATGGTTGCTTTTCCTTCTTCTCTTTCCTTCATATAAGTATGGTTTGTTTTCTGTGTAGATAAAATGTATGAGAGGACATTTCTACAGCTATTTAAGATATTTTCTGTTGTGGACATTATTTAAATGAAAGGTTTTGATCTGAAGAGCTTAGTGACCCTTCTGGGAATCTTCTCTCTCACTTCATTTTTTTCTGATGTATTTTTTCACCTGTTGTTGCAGATATTCCTAGCAATGAATTAAAATAAATACCTCATCACAAATGCCTGCAGATCCTCTGGATGTATTTCTGATGGTTGACTGCACAAATGTTTTATTTTTCAATCCGTTTAACATGAACTTGTTTGCCCTGCTTCCTGGCATTGGAGAAACACTTTGAATTCCGAATGCTGAAATAAAAATTGCTGCTATTGTTTAAAACATGCAAAAAACGTATCATTTATTCAAATGTAAGATTTGTAAATCATTGAATTTCATGGGAGACGAATCATTAGTCAAAGTGCAGACTGCACTAGAGGTCATATTTAATTTATTTTCAAAGCCTTCATTCGTGCTTTTTGGTCCAGTGTGTCATAAGTTATTCAATGCACAAAGGTGTCTACTTATGTCTCACAATAATTAAGCTGATTAAGTCATATTATCACTAACAAGAAGCATTAATTCCACTTGAGTGAACACTGCAAACAGAGTCAGTGACATTTCCACCACTTAGATTGAAAACGCATTATAGGCAAACTGGGGAGGCAAAAGCCTCACTTAGCCCAGGCCTGTTTCTTCATCTGATCTCTGCGGAGGAGTTTTAGCAACTGATGTTTTCAGAGCAGTAAAACAAAAACAGACAAACAAACAAACACCACCACCACCCCCAAACACAAACCAACCAGAAAAGGTGCAAATCATGCAGACCATTTTTCAGTGTGGCAGAGGCTAAATTATTATGACAAAAGCTAAAGGATGTTTATTTATACAAAACATCTACTGAGATCAAAAAGGAAGCAGGAGGAGAGGATCCAGCGAAGAACAGTGGGCTGTTTGTAGAATGAGTCTGGGGAGATATTTAAGACACTGATGCAATTTCAATAGAAATCAAGATGGACCTTGACCCAATCCTGACTAAATTAAGGCGTGCTCATTCCTGCATCATCTTCAAGTGAGAAGAAAAGGAAACAAAGTCCTAGCATCTTTGGAGACTGTAATTAACTGCTGAGTGCCACAGACTTTGGACTGGATGCAGAACCCTCCAAGGTCAATGTGCAGGTTCCCACTGGTCCCCACAGATCTTAGCTCTGTCCTACCAGTACGAATCCCTCTGAGATTGCCTGTATTCATGGCTCTGCCCAGCCTAACCTGGCTCCATGCAGGGTGCTGTGTCCCTGCTAGGGTTTGAACATTTCACTGGCTGCTACTGGACTCCATGCGTGGTAGACTGGAGTGGAGCTGAGTAGCAGCCCCCTCTGGGTCCTGTCTCTCTGGCCTCTTTTCTCTCTACCTCTGGATTCATTTTGTCTCTCTGGTACACACTTTCATGTCATTACAGAGATATAAATAACATTTCCATCCAAAGAGTCTATTCAGCAATAGCAAGAGCACAAAAACCTTCCCTATTTGTGCCGGTGCCCAGAAGCACTATGTGCCTGCCTCGCATGGCCTGCAGCATTTTGCAGCCAACTGCACCACATGGCAGCTTTCCTGCTGTTGTAGAAGCAAATCTCAAGCTGGCTGGCAGGTCCCTGAAAGCCAGATTTGCCTCTGGACCTCTGAGAGAGCTGGAATGTATGAGAGGGGCATATAGAGAGTGTGCTGTTGAGTATGTCTCCAAAGTGGCTCTCATGCCCAGTGCATTACCAGAATACAGAAACCAGCTAATGCTCATGAACTGTGCAGGAGAGTAAGCACAGGAAGAGTTGTAAAAATAACTGGTTGTAGGGCAAAGACCTTGCATTTTTAATGACACCCTGTACCTGCGGGAAATCTTCAAAGGAGATCTCATCTATTAGATGGATGATTCTGACCAGGCAAGCCCTTTGAAGAAAGGATAGTAGTGTGGTTGAAATAGGTTTAAGCAAATGTCCTCTCCCTTAAAGCAAGTCCCTTTTTATTGTCCTTCTTATCAATATGTTGATTGAGAAAAGAGGTGGAAACTGAGCTTTTGTCAGTGCAGGACTTCCTTCAGCTAAGCAAAAAGAGATCCTCAGGGAATGTGAGCTGGGATGTCGGGGCCTGGGCTGGGTGCTGTGTTGACCCCCAACTCCTTTTTGGAAGAGGTCTGACCTAAACACGCAAACCTGGGGATGAGCAAGGGGCGTGGGGGTGTGTGTGTATGTGTATCTGTCTCATCTCCTGGGCTGAGGACGGCCAGGTGTAATAGAGGAAAGGGAGGCAATTTGCTGTGGGACAGCTGAGCCTTAGTTGTAGAGGTTAAAAAATGCCAACAGAATACACTGGAGAGTGACACACTGAGTAAGGTGGCAAAAGCTGCCTCTTGGTTGCTCAACTCCATGAATTTCCGAAGACAGGGGTGCAAACACGGTTTTGGGGTCAATTTTGAGACCTACCTTTGTGAAGAAACACCTGGGAATCTGAAACAAAACGCCATCTCCATGTGTTCTTTTAGATCCTGGATACCATGAAGGACATGTACAGGATACTTTTGCTACATGAGCTAAAACACAGCTAACGGCTCGGCCTTGCTGCAGAGGCACTGTGGCTGAGCTCCTGTGACTCACTGCGGAGGGGCTGTAGTCCTCTCCTGACGCCTGACCAGCACCGCCTGAAAATGGCAGGGAAGATATTGCTAATCCGGGAGAGGGAGCTGCGCACTGCCCCCGCAGGAACTCACGTCCATTTGATGCTTTTATTACTTCTTGAGGCTGTTATTAATTTTATTGTATCACTTTACATAATTCACTTGTTCTTTTGAAGCAGTGAAACAGGCTAATGCTGTACAGGGGTCTCAGGCAGTGGCTGTTTGGGGTTCTTTTTTTACCCTTAACACTCTGCAGAGGCCGTTGAAGAACGCCCTCAGCAGCATAAAATCATTTGTCCTACCATCTAATTGGGACAGGGAATATTTCGTCTACTGACAGCCAGGCAGATGTGAGCTGGGACTGAAGTCACTAGAAGCAGCCAGGTCCCTTTCATGTCCAAAGCACAGTCCTCCTGGGTCCCTGGCTCCCATGGGGCACTTCTGAGTGTTCCCTGCCCCTCGCTTCCACCAAAGAGCATGTTACCCACCTGTAGACAAGGACTTTTCTGGGTTAATGCCAAAAGCCCCATTGCAGCCTCCCCAAGCCAGTCAGTGAGCAAGCAGGGGCCAAGGGAAGGACAGTCACAGCATGGCTATCTCAGGACTTCATCCAAAGGTGAACCAATTCCCACATCAAGAGTCACCCCACCAGTAGGTACAGGCTTGCCTGTTCCCAGGCTGTTGGTCCCTACACCTGGCACACACCCAGGTTATCTCTGTGACTCCTAAGGCAAGCTGGTGGGTGGCCGAGCATGTAGGGGAAAGCTTAAATGAACCGTTGAAAACAATGCTCAGTAACCACGATAAGGTACTACGGCCAGATCCACCCCATCTCCCCAGCAGTTCAAAGACCTTTATGCCCAGACGTTGGAGCAAATCCCTGCAGAGTCTCTGCCCAAGCTGGAGCATGGATCAGGGAGCTGTGTGGTATCTCCAGCACATGGCTCCTCCCGGCCATAGCCCCAAAGTGCTCCTGCGTCCAGGGAGGGAGCGAAGGAGACCTTGAGCCCCCAGCATCCAGGTGAAGTGAACAAAATGAGCCCTCCTGGGCTCCTCCAGCAGCTAAGGAGGCCAGAGGGACATGCAGGTCAGCTGGAGCCGAGAGCCCTCCTCCGAGAGCCCTCCTCCAAGATCTAAGCAGTGATTCCCACTGTCATGTGCAGCTCAGGGACAGCCAGGGTGAGCTATTAAAATACAATTTATTGTTACAAATCAGACATCGTGAAACAAACTTGGTTTAGAAAGAGCTGTCATGTTCTGCACAGATGGATTGGAAATGAACTGTCCCGTGACAGGAGCGATTGGCAATGCTGGCAGACAGACTGGGTGGACAGGTGTAGGGTGAGCAGGGCAGGGGAGAGACTTCTGGGGCTGGAGTCCTGCCTTTGAGAGCTCCTGGCAGCCAGCTAAAAGTCCTCAAGGAGAAGCAGGGTGCAGTGGGAGATATCTGTCTTATGCAGGTGGGACCCTCAGTGCAGGGGTTCCCCCAATCATTCAGGACTTGGGGAAAACAGAAATCTGGATGAGGGCAGGGGCAGGAGGGAAAGGACTGTCACAGCTGATGGGGCCTCTCCGATGGTTGGAAACTGTCTTTCTTTGAGATGATGTTGCCTTGGGCTAGAGAGTTACCCAGCACAGCCTCCCCTTGTGCATCTCTCAGCTGCTTAAGCTAACAGTTCTTCTGGCCATCCACTCTGTGTGTGCTCCAGCCTGTGCTGCTCCCAGAGCAAAGACTGCCTGTGTCCTAGACCCTGACTGCGTCCTGGACTTGGGTCTAAAGCCCTGCAGGTGTCAGATGAGGGTTTGAAGGGAAGCACCGTAATGGCTGGGCTTTGCACTCACTTCCTGGAGAAGCCAGACACCATCGGCCGCTCCGGACATGCAACACATCCCACTGGACCTCAGGGACAGAGCAACGGTCACTGCCCCAGCGTGTAGGGTCAGGCTTCACTAAACCAGGCTTGGTCTGCTTACATTTTCCATGCCTACTGGGACAGAAATACAGGCATGCAGCTCAGTACATTCACACAGCCAGACAAGACAAAGAAGTGACAATGTTTACACATATGAACGGTCCCCAAGGGGACATGGGAATGGGTAAACTCAAGGCAGATTTGCTTAAATCTGGTCATATGGACCCCAAACAGCACCTGCTGCCAACACAGCTCTGCAGGATGAGGTGGGAGAAATGCCCCCTGGCCCATCCTTATCACTTCTCAGTCTCTTGTTCCACAAATCCTTTCCCCATGCCCTGGTGGGCCACTATCTCAGCAGCCCCACAAAGTCCTGAGTGGTCCATACATGGAGCTGTGTGCCGTGGGTGGACCTAGCAGCTGAAATAATGCGAATGATTCCCAGAGCCTTGGGCAGAACCATCCAGGCCCAGTGCTGGTCACTATTTCAGGTCATTGTTGATGACCATGCTATCATGCATGTCACAGTAAGTTGACATCTTCTTCCTCTTGCCAAAGGTGGAGAAGCTGTTCTTGTTCTCCCGGCCCAGGAAGAGGGGCCCATCTTTGCTGGAAAGCAGAGTGGGGGTGCCAGGGATGTAGACATTGTGCTGGTAATCCAGGGCTGGGATGTGCCCCGGGTACAAGGGGCTGTACTGGGGTGTCCAGATGCTGTTGGTGCCTGCCGAAGCCTTCTGAAACTCTGGAGGAAAGATGAGTGTGAGATTGGCTCAGGGGAGGTCACATCCATAGCTCAGTGGGACAGTCACATCCATGTCCCAGAGTGCAAGCCCATGGCCATGTGTTACCAGCCTCCCTTCTGGAATCTGAACAACCTTTCCACCCCACAAAACTCTACCACTGCTAAGGATAGGGATGTGTCCCCCCCACAACGTCTCCACCAAGTGACAAAAGGGTTTGGTCTTTCCAGCCTCAGTGCCCCAATACTAACCAGAGACAGGGGTCACCAGTGTGCACAGCCTCTCATGCTCCTTCTGGAGGGCTCTGCGGATTTCCCCCACATCCTCCAGGCTCTGAGAACTAGAGAGAAGAGACCAATTCAAAGCTAGTTGGAGATAACTGCCCCATCCCCACATCCCCCTTCCACTGGATTTGGTACCTCTTCAGGGCAGGTCGCTGCATGCTTGGAGGCAGACAGTCCGTGTTGGGCTGCTTGATCTGGAAAACACAGGGAAGGGCAAGGGTGGTTATTGGGACCCTCTGTTAATCAGCCCAGCCCTGCCAGCACCAGGATTCAGTAGCCAGGCGTGCAGCACCCCATCTCCTCTCTCCCCATGCCCTTTGCAGAGAAGCAAGCAGCACATTCCTATCTTAGGGAAAGTGAGGCAGCGCTGAACCAGCCTGCTCCCTTCTGGACCACCTCCACTTTCCTGAGACACTGGAGTTGTCTGGGGCTTGCGCTCCTTCTCTGGGAGTTATTGCCAAGGTCTGTCCCTCTGGGGAGAGAGAGGGGCTTTCCCTATTTCTGTTAATTCTAAAATCCTTTTTTGCAGGTGGGATGGTAACTTAGCCCAGGTCTCAGACACCAAAGGGTGAGAGGTGCACCCAGTGTCCCAGGGGGGTTGCAACCGACTCAGGGAAAATCCCATTCACGTATTAGACAGCGAGTCCAGCAGTGCAGGGGACGCGTGGGGAGAGCCGGTTGGCAGCGAGGCTTGGGCTCTCCTTGGAAGGGCGCTTTTATTAAAAGTCAAATGTAAGTGGATTAGACGCCTCATCACGCTCCATCCTTGTAATCGCGTTTCGGAAAGAGTCTTTCATCGGGAAAATTAGACGTTCCTCATTTCAATACCTAACAAATGTTGACATCAAAATCGTGCCCTGAAGACCCCACTCCCTCACCGCCGGCGCAGCCTGGTGTGGCACAGCGGCCAGGCCTGGGTGCCAGAACCAGGGAGACGAGCAGTGCCAGCAGGGCCAGGGCCAGCCCCGGGTGTGGCAGCGGGACACTGCAGACCCAGGCGACATGGGGGAAGCAGAGCAGCAGCGACGCTCAGGCTGTCCCAGGGTGAATTGCTCACCCACACAAAGGAGATGCCACCCCCACCAATCCTACCTCCCCTGGGGCACCAGTGCATCTGGTTTCCTCTAATGGGTGCAAAAGGCAGTGGGAAGGGATTTCCTCTTGCCTCAGCCCAGCCTGCAGTCCCTCGGTAATTAGACCCTTTGGGAAGCTCAGTGGAGAGTTTCCCGCTGCCTGACGGCTCCTAATTCCCACGCTGATCAAAGGCACCATTTTTTCTTTGGGAGAAGCCGTGCCTGGTTTCTCTCATGGCAGAGGCTGAGGGAGGGGGCTGGGGGGACCTGTGGAGCACCAGTAAGCACCACCAGGCATGGCATTACCTGCTTGGAGACCTGGAGATGCTGGCCTGGCCGGGACCGCTTCCCAGGGTCCTTCTCATTGTTCCGGGGTGGGCTGCAGGGTTTGAGGAACATGAAGTCACTCTGGGCAGACTCAGGACCGAGACAGACCTTGTAGCAGTAGCCTGGGGGGCCACCCCCAGGCAAGTCGAGGCAAGTGGCAGCCGTGGTCCCTGCAGGGGGCTGTGCCATCAGGTTGGATGTCTTCAGGCTGTCAGGGGAGGGTCTGGACCCGGGACAGCAGTGGCATCGGGGCAGTGAGCAGCCACCACCCTGGCAGGAGTGCCGCTCTCCGCGGCACCGAATGGCTGTGAGGATGAGGATGGCAAGGAGGAAGGTGAAGGAAATGGAGCCCAGGGAGACAAGGAGGTAGAGGGTCAGTGGAGAGGATGAGGAGGCCTCTGGGGGGAGGCTGAACTCGCTGAAGTCGGAGAGAGTCTGAGGCATGGTCTCTACCACCGACAGCAGGAGGGACACGGTGGCAGAGAGGGCTGGCTGCCCACCGTCACGCACCTGCACCACCAGCTGCTGTCGGGTTGCATCCTGCTCCAGAAAGGAGCGAAGGGTGCGCAGCTCGCCTGTGTCTGGTGCTACGCTGAAGAGGGTGAAGTCAGTGGCCTGGAGGAGCTGGTAGGAAAGGCGAGAGTTCAGCCCTGCGTCCGCATCCACAGCTGACACTGTGCCCACAAGGTAGCCAGGCCCAGCTGATCGCGGTACCAGCTCAGTGGCCACGGAGCCGTTGCGCGGCATGGGGGAAACAATGACCGGAGCGTTGTCATTCTGGTCCAGCACAAAGATGTGGACGGTGACGTTGGCGCTGAGTGGGGGGAAACCTGCGTCCTGTGCTTGCACCTGGATCTGGAAGCTGCGGATCTGCTCATAATCAAGGGAGCGCAGGGCATACATGTGCCCGCTGTCTGAGTTGATAGACACGTAGGTGCCCACCGGCATGCCATGGATGTGCCCATCAGCAATGGAGTAGGACAGGTAGGCGTTTTGTTGGCAATCAGGGTCCAACGCGCTGACGGAGCAGATGGAGGCACCTGGTGCGTTGTTCTCCATCACGTAGACGCTGTAGGAGGGCTGGAGGAAGCGTGGGGCATTGTCGTTCACATCAGACACCGGGACGGTGAGGGTGCTGCGGGTCAGCAGGGCGGGCGAGCCCATGTCCCGTGCTGTGATGCTTACATTGTACTCGGGTACAACCTCCCGGTCCAGTGCCTGCGTGGTGACCAGCGTGTAGTAGTTGCGGAAGGAAGAGCGGAGCTCGAAGGGCACATCAGGGCTAACCTCACAGCTCACACGCCCATTGTCCCCAGAGTCCCGGTCCAGAACACTGATGACAGCGATGACAGTGCCTGGTGGGGCATCCTCCAGCACAGGCGTGGACACAGAGGTGAGGGTCACCTCTGGCGCATTGTCATTCACATCGAGGAGGTGCACAAGCACCCGACAGTGCACGGCCACAGCTGAGGGTCCACGGTCCTTGGCTTGCACGTAGAGCTCGTGGAGGCTTGCCCGCTCGTAGTCCAGGGGGCCCTTCAGCAGCACCTGCCCGCTGCGAGGCTCCACATGGAAGAGCTCCCGGACACGCGGTGGTGCGTGCCCACTGAAAGAGTACTCGACCTCTCCGTTGGGGCCCTCATCCAGGTCAGTGGCATTGAGCTGGATGACCAGGGTGCCGGCCGGGGCATCCTCAGGAAGGCTCACGCCATACGAGGGCTGGTCAAAGGCAGGCACGTTATCGTTTGCATCCAGCACTGTGACAAGGATGTGAGCTGTGCCTGAGCGCTCGGGGACACCGCCGTCGAGAGCAGTGAGCAGCACCTGGTGCGCACGTTGCTGCTCGCGGTCGAGGGCACGCTCCAGCACCAGCTCTGCAAATTTGCTGGCGTCACTGCGTGTCTGCACCTCGAGTGAAAAAAACCCGTTGGGGCTGAGCCGGTAGGTGTGCACCGAGTTGGTACCCACGTCAGGATCCTGGGCACTCTCGAGAGGGAAGCGGGCACCAAGCACGGCGGATTCAGCCACCTCCAGCACATACTCTTGCCAGGGGAAGGTAGGCGCGTGGTCATTGATGTCCAGCACCTCCACCTCGACACGGTAGAGCTCCAGTGGGCTCTCGACGAGGAGCTGCAAGTGGAGCAAGCAGGTTCCCCCCGCCTCACACACCTCCTCCCGGTCAATCCGCTCGTTGACGAAGAGGATCCCGTTCTCCAGGTTCACCTCCAGGTACTGCCTGGCCCCGGCCCGTGACACGATGCGGAACCGCCGCGCCGACAGGGTGGACACATCCAGTCCCAGGTCCTCACCCAGGTTGGCCACGAAGGCTCCGTGCTCCAGCTCCTCCGGCACGGCGTAGCGCAGCTGCCCCCCCGCCGGGCGCGGTGCCGGGGACCCGGCGAGCAGGAGGAAGAGGAGGGAGCGGAGGAAGAGCTGCCCTCGCCCGGAGCCTGCCCCGGCCCCCATGGTCCTGCAGCCCTCCCGGGGACGCGGGGACCCACCCGCGCCGCCGCGTCCCCTCTCGCCTTTGTTCCCCCCTTGCACTTCCGAAGAGTTTCGGGCTGCCGGGGGCGGCGGGGGAAGGCCCTGCCCGGAGCTGGGGCGGAGGGGTTGCTGAGCCGCGGCCACCGGCGGCCGCTTAACCCTTTCGGTGCCGGCCGCGGGGAGGGGATGCAACCCGGGCCCCGGTGCCACGCTAGAACCGGTCTACCGGAGCCTGACGCACCTGGGGAGGAGGGCAGCCCCGGGGAGGTCCCGTTAGCGGCGCTGGGAGCTCCGGAGAGACCGATCGCTGCCCGGGGTACCAGTATTACCCCGCAGATGCTGCGCTTGTCCCCGCGGTAGATTAAGAGGAGCCCGGATCGCGGCGGCTGCCAAATCCCCCGGGCGCGTCCCCCGCCGTGCCGGTCCTAACCTTTACCAGATGGTTAAGCCCCTCCAGACTTGATTACATTTCCCTGCACACCGTTTTCCTTGTAATGCGGAGTTTTTAATTACCGGAGCAGGGGGGATTACAGCCCTGGATAAAGCTGAGCCCATCGGCGCGGAGGCACAGAGAGACCCCCCCCTCCTCCCGCTCCTTCCCTGCCTGCTCCCACCGCCGACACC
>VWZZ01002534.1:21983-36317 GCA_013399095.1 Psophia crepitans | reverse complement strand
GGGGGCTGGGCCTGGCAGGTAGGCTCACCCCCAGCTCCCTCCTCCTTCCCTCCCCAGATTGCAAAGGAGGTGGCGAAGCTGCTGGAGATGAAGGCGCAGCTGGGGGGAGATGAGGGGAAACACAAGTTTGTGCTCAAGACCCCAAAGGTAACGTTCTCCAGCACATGCTCACGTGTCTCTGTACGCACGACCTATTCCCATGTGCACACACAGCACCCCCCTACACCTCTGTGTGCAGAATCTCAGCACAGACCTGCGTGTCGTTGTTCTCTTTTCCATTTCCCTTGTTGCTTTTAGCAGGAGGGAAGAGAGGGGTAAAATCATCCCTGACAGCGTCCGACCCGCATACTAGACTAACATTAAGATTTTCTGGTGCTTCTGTGACAAGCCAGCCGCTAACTGGAGTGGTCAGGAAATTAAATTCCCTTTTGGCCAAGCTCTATTGTAGCTGCCCAGTGTGAGGGGTCTCATATCTGCCTGGATCGCACTAGTTGGAGTAAGGTTGTGACTTGCATCGTCCCGATGAGTTTAGGGCTAGGACTCTACAGCTCTTACAGCACTGACCCCCATTAGTACCTGAGACGTTAGCCCTAACAAATGAAGGATCCCCCAGCAGGTCGTGTTCCTTGTTAACCTGGACAGAGAGGATGAAGCTCCTCATTGGCTGGGTGAGCAGGGAGGGCTGCAAAGTGCAGCTCTGCTGGTGTAAGGCTCGTTGTGAGGGAGCGGCGGAGCAAAGAAACCTGGATGCCCAGCGGTGTTTGCCAGGAACGTTCAGCACGTTAAAATGTGGGGAGCAAGAAAGGTCTTGTAGTTTTTGGTCTTAGTCTGTGGGGGTGGGCTGTCCCGTTTACTGAGCAGGTCTGGCCAGCTGCTGACATTGCTGTGTCCTTTTGCAGAAGGACCCTTCCTGCAGGGGTAGCTTTTCCATCTCCAGGCCCCAGAGTATAGTGTCTGTAATGCAATTTATCCTGAACTTTTTTGTAACTTGGATCTTGCATGGCTAGCAGCTGACCAGAGACCACCTGCACTTCCATGCTGTGGCATGGAGACAGTTATGAATGTTGCTCACAAATAAAACAGGTTCAGTTAATGCAGTTGACTGAGGAAATGCCTCAAAACTGCCTCTGTCCACTTCCTTTAATCATGTGTTTTGGTAAAGGTAATTGTGGAGTGGTATCTGGAAAGTGGAAGGGTATTTCACTGTTCAAAGATGTGGAGAGAGGATTTCGTGGCTCTGAGAGTGCCAGGGCAGCACAGCTTGGGTTTCCAGCCTGTCTCCCACGTCAGTGTGTGGCTGAGAGCTGCTCGTTGCTGGGCTCCCTGCAGGTGGGGTGTTATGAAGTCCCTGCGCTCTCTGCTTGCTCCTGCCTGACTGCCAGTCCCTAGAAAATGGAAGTGGGAGGTTGAGCTCTAGTTAATCAACAGTGATTTGTGTGTTGCTGAGAACCTGAAGGTGGTCTTTGAAATATTCAATGACTCTAAGTAGTGAAGAAATTAAAAAGGCCACCCATCCCAGCAAACAGTAGATGGGCACTTCACAGGTATCGCACTTAAAAATATGATTTCTCTCCATGTGTGTTTGGAAGTTGTAGAGCTGCTGCCTGTTCCACAGCTTCAAAGCATGCCTCTCCCCTGATTGCACCTCTCGGGGTGGCTCCTTGTGCAAGGGTCTGGTTAATGCGTCTGAGTTGGAGCTGTGGACGGATCCAAGCTGTGCTGTCATCCTCAGAAGTTCTGAACTCTCTGAGTGTTGGAGCTACGTTAGCTCCTTTGTTTCCTGTGTGGTGAAACTCCTGAATCGGATTTAACCGCGACATGTCTGGCTGCGTCCTGTTGTTTTCCAGTATTCTTTGGTGCTGCTTTTTACCCCCTCTCCCAATATCTTGTGTCTGGGCCTGATCTCTCTGGCTGTGTTAGCAGTATCATGGCTTCTTCGCATCGCCTCTCATGTTTGTCTCTGCTGCACGCCTCTAAGCCAACGCATCCTTTGCTCTTCTGTCCCTTGTCTCACCCCAGGGCACGCGGGACTACAGCCCCAAGCAAATGGCCATTCGTGAGAGAGTCTTCAATGCGATCATCACCTGCTTCAAGCGCCACGGAGCGGAAGTCATTGATACGCCAGTGTTTGAGCTGAAGGTGAGTAAGGACACAGCACGTTGGCTGAGCTGATGAGGATCCTGCAGTTGAAAGCTTGCGATGTGTTGAGGGCTGAGGTTTCTTTTTCCCAGGCGTCCTCCCTTTCTCTCCTTGTTTTCTGTGTGCTCTAGGGCCGATCCCCTGTCACTGAAGATGCTGTTCGTTCATGTCTCCTTTTGTTGTAGGAGACGTTGACGGGGAAATACGGTGAAGACTCAAAGCTCATCTACGATCTGAAAGATCAAGGAGGAGAGCTGCTGTCTCTGCGCTACGACCTGACAGTATCCTGCCGCAGCCAGCGCTGAGGGGCCTTGTCACCTTTGCTGCCCTCCTTTTGGGGCAGTGCTGTCCAGCGGGCGAGGGAGGAGGAGGAAGGACTCTGACCGGGCACTGACAGGGAGAACGCGAGCAGGCAGCATAGTTCAGTGGGTGCAGAACCCTTGCTCAGTTATTTACTGCACGTTGCTTCTGTTTGGTGAAGTAACGCCTGTACGTGGAGGTGAGGCAGACCTGGCTTGAGTGGAGTTTCTCCTGCAGCAGGATACCCAGACGACGCTGCTGCAGGACCCAGCCCACATGAGCCCGAGATCCAACCTAAGGTGGCAGTGAAAGATGCCTGTAGGGACACTTAACAGCAGCGTGTGTGGGCAGTGCCTTGGACAGTGGTGGAGACCCTGGGGAGCTGGGGCAAGTCCAGCCGTCCCTTAGCAGCTGCTTTGCCACACGGGTGTGCGCCGTGCTGTGCTGGGTGTGGGGGAGATAGTAAGGCCCCAGCGCTGCCTGTGACTGATAACCAGGTGATCCCTCCCTGTTCCATCCTTAACCCTGCCGTCTCAGGTGCCCTTCGCTCGCTATTTGGCGATGAACAAGATCACCAACATTAAGCGCTACCACATCGCCAAGGTCTACAGGCGGGACAACCCGGCCATGACCAGGGGCCGCTACAGGGAGTTCTACCAGTGTGTGAGTGTTGGTGTTGAGAGGGATGCTGCTGAGTGAGGCTGTAGGCTGGGCGGCGCTTGTGGGGACGTAGCACCGTAAAAACATAGGACCAAAGGCTGTGTTACCCTGCGGTGGCCTTGGAAACCTGAGGAGAAGATCCACTGATGCCCTTACAGCTGTGAAAAAACAGCCTGAGTGTGGGAGAGTGAGGACGATGGCTGTGACGCAGCGTGCTGGTGTATCAGGGAACTTTGTAATGTAGCCCGCAGGTGCCCCGGCGATCTGGCCTGCCGCGCACTGTGGAGGAGGGCAGCTCCTTGCTCCATCCCACAGTGCTTGCCAGCCTGGTAGGGAGGAAGAATTTCCTTCTGATCCCAAATCTGGCAACAGCTGAACTCCTGGCTGTGTTAGCAGGACATGAACCAGGCGAGTGACTCAGCTGTATTATATGATACTTCTGCCCGGTGCTTAGTCAGCATTTATTTCAAAGGAAGGGAAAACCCAGAGGCCAAATTGCAGAACAGGTAAGAAAGCAATTTCCTTAGTGGCTTTCTCAGACACGTGTGGTAGCCCCGAGGAATGGCTTTGTTCCGCTGTGCTAACACAGTTCCTGGGGCCTCGTATTGCAAACAGATTCCTGTTTGAGGATATTCCTGTTTTACCATACAACCTTCCAGCTCAGTAAATTCCCATTTCCAGACAACTTGGGGTCTTTGCCTGCTGTCTCATCTGAAAGCTAGTTCCAAGATCTCACTCCTAGGGTAGCTATCCAGGCTGAACTTCCTTGTGTCTGCTAGTTTACTTCTACTTGTGCCTGTGCAGCTCTTCAAGCAGTAGCTGTCATCACTTGATACAGATTCTTCCCCTTTCCCAGATAAAGATTTGGGAAATTTTTAAAGAAATCTTTCCTTCCTTAGGCTGTGTAAATCCATCTCTGTTACCCTCTCTCCCTGGAGGTCCTTTGCTTCTTTGCCCAGCCTAGTAGCTTTTTCTTCATCTTTTCTTAAACACAATTCACCAGCCCTTGGCTGGATTTTTTTCAGTGAGGTTTCACCTGTGCCACATACAGTGATAGCGGCGCTTTCCTGGCTCTACCAGAGCTTGCCCAATTTCTGTGGGGATTGCATCAGCTTTTTTTGCACTCAGCTGATTGAGGATTAACTGGTGTGATCTCATCTCTTTCCTGCTCCATTGCCCCAATTTATTTTGGAAGCTTGGTGAAGTCATGTTGAAATTTACCCCCTTGATTAAAATTATTCTTGTACTCAAAATCTCATTGAAGACTTTGCATTTGGGGATGCGTAAATGAGAGTTGAATAAGAGGTCTCTTGATGCTTCTGTGTTTTATTTCTCTCTGAACATTGATACCAGCTTTGCTATTTTCCAGTCGCAGGGACCAGCCTCTTAGAACATCTTGCTGGTGGGTTTTAGTTCTACGTGCTAGTTCATCTGGTAATCTTTGGTGGAGACCACTGAAGCTTTCTGATTTCTTTTTCTGTCCTGAGAGTTGAAACTTTGGTTTTGCCTCAGTTGAGATCGCTTCTCTTGTATCCTTTTCCAATCATTAACTTAACTGGCATGTGTATTAAAAAAAGAACATCCTAAGAATCAAGGCGAGACATGTGGCATTTAGGTTATACCAAATAATAAGTAGTTTTCTCCTCCTCTTCCCGGTTCCTTTGTTCTATTTATCTACTGCTGGTGATTGCTCTGCTGTCGCCTTTCTGTTGTTCTCCAAGGGTCTCTGTTTCAAAGTGTATCACGCAGTAAACAGGCAGGGAGCAGGTCGCACACCTCCAGAAGCAGAAAACGGGGAGAAGCAGAACAGCTTCTCGCCAGCTGTCTGCACTGGCCCCGACACAGGGCACAGACTCTTTGCTATGCAGTGGACGTGACAGCATTGCTGCCTTCAATGAAAGAGGGTCATAACCCCCATCCTGTCCCTTCTGGATCCTGGCAGCAAGGGCTCGTGCTCCCTGACATCCCATTTCTGTTGCTTTTTGTAAGCAAACTGCTGTGTAACAGCAGAGTTGAAGCTGTATCGCTGCAGCCACGCCAGCGGTGCTGGATTGCTCACTGCCTTCTCCTGTGCCCCAGGACTTTGACATCGCCGGCCAGTTTGACCCGATGATTCCTGACGCCGAGTGCCTGAAGATTGTGCACGAGATCCTGAGTGACCTGCAGCTCGGGGACTTTCTCGTCAAGGTGAGACCAGGCAGGTTTCTCTGTGCTGCGGTGGGAAGCAGCGGTTGTTGTCCCTGCAGTTTTACACAGCAGTGCCTGTTCCCGCTCTAATGCCCATCAGCCCCCATCCAGAACTTCCTCCCCCCACGGTGTATGTGCTGAAAGGCCGGATCTCTGCGCAGACTCACCTTTGCCTGGGAATGCGGGGAGGTTTGCCGAGGCCACAGTTAGCAGAGTTCTCTCTAGCACAGCCCCCTGCGAAGCTTCCAGCAGCCACCCGATGAGGTTCACTGCCTGCAGTAAAATACAGGCTCCGGCCCAGGATCCCTCCCCTCGTCCCAGCTCCCTGTGTCCCCTCACTGGGGACATCTGCTCAGTGCTGTGTTGTCTGTAGGTTCCTGCCTTCCCACCGAGTCCTTTCTGGGGCTGAGGCCTCTTCTGGAAGAGGAGTGATGCCTTACTGTAGCTTGAGCTTCCTATTTGCTTTAAACACCTCCGTTATCTTGGTGTGGAAGCAAATGGTGCTGGTTACGGGGGTCAGGATGGGGGAGGGCACACGGCAGTAGGAGAGTGATGGGTGGGAGTGCCTGACATGCAGGAGGGTGGTGGGATCCCCGAGAGGGACCTAGGGCTGGGTTGTTGCTGGGCTCTTGCTGGGCTCAGCAGTGCAGGCAGGGTGTTGCGCTCCTGTGTGCATCCCCTGCTGGGCAGGAGGGCAGTGACCTGCCCCCCAGCCTGTCTGGGATGAGCTGAAGAGCTGCGCACGGGAGCTGCCTGTCCAGCTGCCGTGCATTTGGGCAGCAGGGAAGGCAAGAAGGCACCCCTGCAATGGGGAGCAGCAGAAAACCAGCAGAATAATTGTTGTCCTCTGTGAGCCACTGTCTGGTTCGTGGTGATGCTGGAGGATTACAAACTCCTGAGCAGTCTTTGCCTAGTTTAATGGTAGATGTTCTCACTACCCATGGAAATGTTGAATCCAACTGAGCCTTTGGCCTCTATTACCTGCTATTACAGCGCATAATTAAACTATGGAATTCACTATACTATCAAAAAAATCCTTAGTGAGGTTTTAACATAATCAGCAGTCCCTCTGTTCTTACACTGAGAGTAGGGTAACACACTGAATTCATCTCCTTAGCGCGCGGTCTGGTCCTGAGCTGTTTTTACACGTCTACATGAGAGGACTCATAGGCCTCATTGTTTTTTCTTCTCTGTTGCGAAAAATCTTGGCAGACATCTGCTAGTTTCCCTTCTCTTCCATGCTTAAAACTAGAGAGGAGAGAAACTGGACACAGCTGAAGCATCGGAGTTCACAGTTAACGACTTGCTCCCTCTCCCCCAGGTCAATGATCGGCGCATCCTTGATGGGATGTTTGCGGTTTGCGGTGTCCCAGACAGCAAGTTCCGAACAATCTGCTCCAGCGTTGACAAACTGGATAAGGTATGGGCTGGAGCGCTGGGCTGCAACTGCTGCTGCTGGAGTTTCAGTGAGTCTCTGTCCTCACTGAAGACCTCTCCTCCAGCCCTCAGCATCTCTTACCAGGAGAACTGGCTGGAAAATGCTGATAAACATTGAGTTGTTCTTGTTTCCCCCTTTCTCTGGAGGGGAGGCATGCAGGGCACAGCAGTCATATAGGAAAACTGGAGCCTATGCTTTGTTCTCCAGTATCCCACAAGGTCCTGACAAATGGAAAGGAGGGAGGAAAAAATGCTCTTCACTGGGAGATCCAACATCCCAAACCTTAGCCGCCTTGAGGTGCTGCTGCTTTTATGAACCAGGATCATGAAAACCTGCCCCCAGCCTGGGCTGGGGCGTTGGAAAGCCTTTTCAAATGTGTCCGGTTCGGTCGGGTGGTGTGAGGAATCACAGCTGTGTCCTGGAATCGTAGAACAGCCCAGATGGGAAGGGATCTCAAAAGATCATTTGGTTCAACCTTTACTAAAATTTCAGAACTCAGCAGCAGGGCGAGTGTGACGTGAACAGTGAATCTCTGTGGTAATGCAGGAGTAGAGAAGCTCAGTCATAATTTATAGCCTGTAATCAGTCTTGTAAGGCAGTTTGCTTGCAGGTGACAGGGCCAAGTTAAATGGAAATCTGCACGTGAGTAGGCTGCCAGAGTTGTGATGGTGTCCAGGACCCTATTCATAAACACTGTCCTGCAAGCTGCTGCTGTTCGTGGTTGGCGATGTGCTGCCTAGCGTCCCCGCTGAGGGCACGGAGTCCACAGCACGTGTGTGTCGCTGGCCAGGCGTTTCAGCGTGATCAGGGCACCATCGGACAGTATGTGCTTCTGGCTGTTTGTGGGACCCTCAGAAGGTGATGAGGAGCAGGGAGACAGCAAAGAGAAGTGAGGTGGACGTGTATGGAGGAGGTTTCTATATTTTAACCTGGAAATAGAGAAGAATATGTAGGGTGAGGAGGAGTAAGAGATGAGAGTGTTTACAAGGGCAGAGAGGGACAGGACAAGGGAAGTTGTTTTAAACTGAAAGAGGGGAGATTTAGATTAGATGTTAGGAAGAAATTCTTTAATGAGAGGGTGCTGAGGCCCTGGCACAGGGTGCCCCGAGAAGCTGTGGCTGCCCCTGGCTCCCTGGCAGTGCCCGAGGCCAGGTTGGATGGGGCTTTGGGCACCCTGGGCTGGTGGGGGGTGTCCCTGCCCATGGCAGAGGGGGAGACTGGATGATCTTTGAGGTCCCTTCCACCCCAAACCATTCTGTGAGAAACATAGACCTGAAAAATAACCTCAGCAGCATATTCTTGCCTCCCAGCAGGGGAAGGCTGGTCTGTCTGGTATTGCGCTGCACGTTTTCGCGCTTCTCTGTGCCTGCCATTGGTGCAAGCACGTTTCGCTAGGAACAGGGCTCCTTGGGGCTGGCCCGGACTGTGCATCATTCTCAGTGCCGTAAAATCTCTTCTCCCGGTCGTTTCATTCACACCTCTGCTGATTTGGGCATGTAGCAGAGGGACTTCTATAAAACATGCTGTGCGAGGATGTCGCTGTTGGTATGGCTTACTCAGGTTTGGTGTGAGGCAGAAGAGCCCTCGCTGCGTGCAGCTGCTCCTGTGACACAAGGCAGGAGGTACCCACAGGCTTGCGCTCAGCAAGCTGCCTCAGGAGCACTGGCTGTTGTGAAGGTCTCTGAGGGATTCAGACCCTTACGTGGCGCTTTGGGAGGAGGGGAAGGTGCCGATGTAGGTACCACTTTTTATTGGCAGCTGATTGTCTTGATTTTAGGCCTTAGATAGAAAGATGCTGGAGATCTCTCTATAAGTGTGTATACAGTGCTCCACTAATAGCTAAGGAAGATCTAAAACCTTGAGGTTCTTGGCTCAGGATCCAAAGTAGAATTTGGAGGTGAGTTTCTGCATGTGTTGAGAGTCACGTGGGGGGACGCTGTGGGCTGACTGCTTAAAGGCGTGCTCCTAACCTTCCTGTGAAACCCTGGGCAACAAAGCGGCCTTGTATCGTCTCCTCACATGGCTTTGTTCAGGGATGCAGCGCGTTTTGCATTGGAGGCCTTGTCTGATGGTTGAATGTAGCCTGCTGGAGGAAGGCTCACTTAAAGCCCTGTCAGCAGTGCGATCTATTGCAAAGGCAGGACCGAAGTGTAGGGTTTGGGGCTGTATATGCAGGGAAAAGCAATGGGAAGGGAGGACTGGGCTTTTTTAGAATGGGATAATTTTGTTGTTTTCAAACTGAATGCTGTGATTTATCTCAGTGCAGCTGGATGTAATCAAGACTCTGGTTCCCTTTGACCCCTCGGTCAGTGGGAAAGCTGCAGCATATTCTGCCTACGTTGGGTTTTCGCATCACGCAGCCATCCCCTTGCACCCTTGCAGGTGGTAGGCGTGACCACCAACGCTTTATTGACTGGTGTTTATGACTAAGCACCTAACCAGGGAAACCACAGCAGTAAGACACCTCCCAAACTCAGTGCTTTTACAGACAGATATTTGGTTCTGGCCAGAAATCAAAACCAAAGTATTTGTCCTGGGGCTTCGAGTTTTTGGGCAGCTCTGTTGACTGCAGGGTTGGGATACAAACAGATTTTGCAGAGGTACAGGAAATGGAGTTGTGACCACGCTCTGAGAGCATTCACTCTGCTGCGTCTCTCATGCGCCTCTTAACCACGCTGACACTGGTGGGGTTCTGCTGTGTGAAGATCTGTAGAGGGCAGATATGGCTCTTCACCTGTATTGGGCAGGGCCACCAGAGACCTTCCCCAGGAGAGGCCACATCCCTGGACTGCAGTGGTTGATGTTCTTCTCTCCCCTCGCAGATGCCGTGGGAAGAAGTGAGGAGTGAGATGGTAGGAGAGAAGGGGCTCTCTCCCGAGGCTGCAGATCGCATCGGGGAGTACGTCCAGCTTCACGGTGAGCGTTGCGGGGCCGAGCCCCTGGCCTTGATCTTCCAGGGCCAGCGCTGGAGGGGTGTGAGGCACGTACACGGCTGGCTGGGCCTGCTGTTGCGGGCACTGCTGCGCTGGCAGAGCTGAGGCATGGCTCGTTCCCGCAGGTGGCCTGGACCTGATCGAACGGCTTCTGCAGGACCCAAAGCTGTCCCAGAACAAGCTGGCCAGGGAGGGGCTGGGGGACATGAAGCTGCTGTTTGAGTACCTGACGCTGTTTGGCATCACGGGGAAGGTGAGGGGTGCAGAGGCGGGAGCAGGGGGGTGTTGCCCTCCTGTCTGGGTGGCCTGGGCCCCTGCAGCACACCCAGTGACGGGGCGTCCCTTGTGTCCCACAGATCTCTTTTGACCTGAGCCTGGCACGGGGTCTGGACTATTACACGGGTGTGATCTTTGAGGCTGTCCTGCTGCAGCAGGAGAATGACCACGTGGAGGAGCCAGCCAGCGTTGGGAGCGTGGCTGGAGGCGGTCGCTACGATGGGCTGGTGGGGATGTTTGATCCCAAGGGACGGAAGGTGCCTTGTGTGGGGGTCAGCATTGGGATCGAGCGGATCTTCTCCATCCTGGAGCAGAGAGTAGAGGTAGGTGCCTTTGGTGCTCAACTAAGCATGGAGAAAGAGCAAGGATTTACACCTTCCCCACATACCCTCAGTTCAGCAGATGTTGAAGTGAGTCTTCCTTGCGGCAGTCTTTGATGTAGAAGCCAGCCAGCCCTCTACTGTTCTCTGCAGCAGGACCCAGAGCCAGGACGTAAGCTCCAATTTTCTCTGGTTTGGGAGATGATCCCTGGGGCTCCCACTGGAGACAAGACCCCTCTCCCAGCAGCCCTCACACACAGCTTGTTCAGCTGCAGCTGGAGGGAGCTCTTTAATCCTCAGCCATACCAGGTTCCCAGGTCAGGTGCCTCAGTGTTCCTCACTGCGTTAGCCATCCGTGTGACCCTGTGTTCTCCTTGGCAAGGCAGCTCTGCTCCGCAAGGCTGGCAGGGAGACAGCAGCCCCACATGTCTACTCATCCTTCCCAAGGCACTACAGAGACCAGACTGGGTCAAATGTCCAAGGGCAGGGAGCACAGTGGGGGGTTCCCAGATACCTGTTTCCTGTTCCTCCCTCCTCAGAGCTGCTGTACCAATGTGTTGCCCTCCCTCCCAATCAATGGGTCTCTGTAGGCTCCCAAGATGCTGCCGCACATTTCTCTCCCCCAGAGGTATGTTGTGGGGAGTTGTCTCTTGGCAGCCAGACACAACTGGGATTTCTAAGTGGAAACTGAATTCTTCCCCCACCACCTCCAGTCCTGGCCAGGTTTTTTCGTCTGCAGGTGACCTTTTAAAGGCTCCCTTCAGTGAAAGCAGCAGCAGTAAAATGCCACTTTGAGTATCCAGCATCTGCCACGGGAGCAGGTGGCTCCTGACAAGCGCTGGAGCATCTCAGCTCACTGCTGTTAGACTAACCCATAGTTACCAGCTCAGCTGTAGAGCAGGCAGCTGCCTCGGTCCAGCTCCTGAGGTGCTTGGAGCAGATTTCTGAGAGGCCCTTGGATGTGGAGGAACAGTCTCTAGGCAGAAGCTGGCAGGGAAATTGCTCATTCTCAGCACATCCTCCAGTCTGCGTGCCCCGGCAGCATAGGAGGGAGGTTGTGTTAAGCCCCTGTCATGGAACAACAGCAGAAAATGAGATTCTGCTCCAGGGTGGGGTCTGACTCCCTGACTCTCCCGAGTTTATGCTCTTCGTCCCACTGAGCATGATCCTCTTCACCACTAAACTGATGGGCCTGGAGTGGTGACCCATCCCGCTCATGGGGTTTCCGATATCTCTGTATGTCCATGGCAACTTTTGAGTCTTGTCCCCTCTCCAGGCCTCTGAGGAAAAGATCAGGACAACGGAGACACAAGTGCTGGTGGCCTCTGCCCAAAAGAAGCTCCTTGAGGAGCGGCTGAAGCTCATCTCCGAGCTATGGGATGCTGGAATCAAGGTATGAACAGGTGATGGCAAAGTCAGGAGCTGCCTGGTCCACTCTGTGCCAGGAATGGACTAGATCTGGCTTTGCTTTGGGAGGAAGGAGTCATAGGGAGAAGGTGGGCAGCAGACTGCCTTCCTGAGTGGAGCCTGCCTCTTCTTGGTGTCCCGAATTGGGTGTTCTCCAGGAAGGGCTGCGCAGCAGCTGACCGTTAGCCCTGTAATGCTGCAGGGCTGCTCTGTCTGTTATCTCAAGACAGATTCCCCAAGCAGCCAACGTTCCAGCCCCCGCTGTGCGGCAGCTGGGATACACCACGCCGCTTCCAACAAAAAGCAGAAACACCACTGAGCCTTGCGAGGAGGGGAGGGCAGGGCCAGGGAGGAGCCTGGGCTGTGCTTTCCGAAGGCCAGCGGTGTGGCAGGGCCCTGCTCCCTGCCTGCTGTGGACAGGCTCCCTTGGTGGCTGAGCAGAGGAGAAAGCGTGGGTGCTCTGCCGGGCCGCTGACCCTGCAGGGCCACCACAGGTGTCAGCCCTGATCTGACACAGTTCAAGCGGCGTCTGGCCAACGCTCTCAGTCATCTGCTCTGATTGGGCTGGTCCTGTGTGGGGCCAGGGGTTGGACTCGATGGTCCTTAGGGGTCCATTCCAACTCAGGAGGTTCTGTGATTCAATGACCTGGTGCCTTCCCAGGATAAGTAGTGCCTTGTGAGTACCTGTGAGCTGTACTGCGTTACTCATTAGCTATAATGCCCAGCCTTCTCCATTAGCCTGTCTTCTCCCCTGCCACACTCACGAGATGGCAGCTAGCAGACTGGTCCAGCAGTGCCTGGTTGAGGGGGGTGCAGAGAAATAGGCGAGCGCTGATCATGGTGGTGTGCTTTGGTTCTCTTCCAGGCAGAAGTGCTGTACAAGAAGAACCCCAAACTGCTGAATCAGCTGCAGTACTGTGAGGACACAGGCATTCCTCTCGTTGCCATCGTGGGTGAGCAGGAGCTCAAGGATGGAGTTGTCAAGCTGCGAGTCGTGGCTACCAGGGAGGAGGTGAGGCCTGCAGTGACTTGGCGTGAGGGACTGGCTGCTTGACCCTTCATCCCAGCTCAGGCCAGCCCTCCAGACCTGTCCACACCCTGCTCCGCAGTGGTGCCCTCTGGTTGCACATGGCAGGGTGGCTTTGCCAGCCCCTGTTTTGAGCATAGTGCCCAAAAGGGGGGAGACCAGGGGAGTTAAGGCAATTCCACCCAATGTGAAAAGCCTCCAAGGCTTAACAAAGCTGCAGAAGGTGCGGCGAGGGGAAGGCCCTCCACACGCAGTAGGCAGAGAGCTGGCAGGCTTGATGTGAGGCCTCAGGACTGATGGTGGTGGTCTTGTGGGTGCACTTTTGGAGACGGCGTGAGGTGAGTTTCCTCAGCTCCTAACTTGCTGTAGAGCGTGCACTGGTGTCAGTTTGCTACCAAGCCCCCTATAACAGGTCCTCAGGGGTTTATACCTTGGCTTCCTCATTAGATCTTTTCAAGCAGTGGTCTCTCCAGGGACTTCTGTAACAGCTCATGTTCCAGTTCCTCAGCCCATGTGGTTTCCTGGAGGTGTGGAGCACTGTCATCTCCAGCCCTGGAGAGTTTCCCATCCTGTGGCCTGCTTGAACTCCCACCTATTCTTGACTCAGGAGCCTGGGACATGGAGAGGCGATTCACTGGGCTGTGGGTCCCTACCCCCGGGTACAGGACCATCGCTGAAGGTCCTGGAGGTGCCCTTTTGGAATGCTGACCTATGCACTGGTCTAGGCTTTGGAACCAGTAGGAAAGAGTGGGAAAGGCATGGTTCTCGTGATCGTGGGGCAGGAGAGGGCTCAGCAGGTTTGCAGGCAGGTGCTTGCTCTCACAGGTTCAGCTCCGCACGTGCTGCAGCCTGCTCAGTCCCCGTAGAGGAACTGGTGGCCGCACCGTGTAGGGATCTGCTGAGCCACAGGGCCATAATGCAGTGTGGGCCACGCCTGTGGGACACGAGAAGGTCACCATACGTCAAGCTGCTTGTGTTGTACTGAAGCAACTTTTGTGCTCCCCCTGTGCAGGTCAATGTTCGCAGGGAGAGCCTGGTTGAGGAGATCAGGATGCGAACGAGCCAGCCTTAAACACCTTCCGGACACGTCTACTCGTTCGCTGGATTCTGGCTGACAGGTTTCCTCCTGTAAATGCCTTCGCCAGGCCCGCAGCAGCGCGTGCAGAGTCGGGGGAGCCTGTGAAAGCTGTATTTATTCTTGTCTCATGCCCTCCCCCTTCCCGGCGGGAGCAGAGAAGCCGCGCTGACTCCTACGACGTGCCCTGGCCCTCATGTATGTTGCTGGAAAGATGTTTTGCAAGCGGCTCTGGCAATTGCCGGCCTCCCGTCTGCCATCGCCGCGGTGACACACGGAGCCCCGTGTTGGCAGCAGACCCCGGGGTCTTGGCTGCAGCTTCTTGTTCCCGTCGCTTTGAATCAACATCCCACCCCCGTCTCTCTGCTCTGGCTGCAGGGAGGTGACCTTATCCCAGGCAAAATGTAAAGGCGCTGCTCCCAGAAACGTAATAAATGTATCTCCTCCTCCGTGACTCCTGTCCCCGCTCTCTGCTCGGGGCGGGGATTTGCTTACCTGGTTTTGAAATGTCACGGTGGGTGTTTCTTCAGCTGCCGGGCTCCCTCCTCGCCCCCGCATCTCACTGCTGCCCT
>VWZZ01002533.1:828420-939477 GCA_013399095.1 Psophia crepitans | reverse complement strand
GGGATCATGGCGATTGATGGTAAGTAGGCCAATAACGGGCTCCTCTCGCCCCGAATCGCTCCCCTCCCCCGGCCCCCCTCTCTCCCTCTCCTCCCCCGGGCACGGTGGTGGTGGGGGGAAGGCTCCCACCGCGGCGTGAGGTGGGGGCGCACCGAAGCCGAGCGGCACCCCCCGCGCGGCGGTGCCCGGAGCCGGGCTGAGGAGGGCGGCAGGGGGGGCGACTCCTTTCCTCTCCTCTTTCCCCCAGCCCCCCGCGCCCCGGCGGCGGGGGCTGCAGCGGAGGGGCTGTTACGTGCTGGGGGGAGAGGTGAGCGTCGCCGCTCCCGTCTCCGTGCCGGGGAGCCGGGAGGGGGTAGATAATGCCTGCACGGTGGCCGGTATCCTTCCTCTCCCTCCTCCGCTGCCTGCCCCGGGGATGCCGGGCGTGCGCCTGTGGGCGCCTCGGAGGGGACTGGAGGAGGACGAAGCCATCCGCTCCGTGCCGTGAGCCGCCCTTGCTCCGGTGGGCAGGAGGGGGCGGGCGGCTCCCGCGGGGCCGGCTGTGGGGCCGAGGCTGTGCCGCCTCTGCCCGCCGCCGGGTCCGAGACCGCTGGAGCGAGGGGGTGTCTCGGAACGACCCGCACCTTGCTTGTAAATGTCAGTCGCTGCTGAACGTGCGCAGTCTTATCCATCCTCCCCGGAGGGACTTTGCCAACTGCTTTAAAAGTAATCGTCCCTCCTGGCCCTGAAGTCTCTGAAGGCTGACTCCCCAGGCGAGGGAGGTTCCCTGCTCGCTGCCGGTTGCCCGGCTGCTGGGAGCTAACAGGCTGTAGAGGCGCTGAGGTCCTCAGATCTTCCTGGTCATCACTTAACAGCAGAGGAGTGGGGTGTTCCAGGCACTTGTTGGGTTTGTCTGGAGATGGTCATCTTAAAAGGCAGGGCTTCTGAGCTTTGTTGCCAAACCTTTCCTCTCGATTCTGAGAGTAATTTTGCACCTCCCTAAAAATCCTTAAAAAAATAAAATCCCAGAACTTTATTCCCAGCAAAAGAATGTCTTACGGTGTGCTGCTTCCTCCATCACGATGTTTCTTCCTGAAAGCATCTGTTGTTATAACTTAAAGAATCTAGGAAAACATTGCGAGGAGGGGAAAAACAAACTGTTCCTGTTTGTTCTGCATGTGGGATGCTTCTGTGCTGTCAGTTTCCTTGGACTGGTAATTCAGGCCTCTGTAAGGAGAAGTTGCACTGCGCAAGCGAAGCTGCGTGTTCACCCTGTCTTGGAAGCTGTGTGCACCAGGAGTCTAAGCTGGCCAGCTTTAAGTTGGCTAGATTCTTTTCTGTTGAAAAGCCCTCTTATATTATCAAGAAGATAGCAGAAATTTCTGCTGGCTCTGGCCTTTTTACGCAATGCAAGCTCAGAAAAAAAAATTATCAGTCCTTCAAAATCTGTCTCTGTTTGCAATTTAGGCTGCATTATTCTAGAAATCTGTGAGAATTTGTTAGATTTGAAATTGTTCACAAAATGTGAAATGCATGTTTACTATTTTCAGAGGATTTAGGGTATTACTTCTTAAAAGTTAAAGCAAATACTCATGAATGAATTAAGCAATCTAGCCTTTGAAAAGAATGCAACGCTTCTCATTAGGGCCAGACTTTAGAAATAGCCGAACTATCTTGTAGACACTTAACATGAAATTGTGAAAATGGGATTTAAGCTCTTGAGAAAATTGGGTGCATAGTTTACTATTAAATGTAAGGCAGGATAAAAAAAATCCAATCGTGAAAGGGATTTGATAGGTTTTGTTTTAGTACTCTTTCAGAAGACAGAATGTGCGATGTATTTTTCTGCTGTAATTTGTACCAGACGTGCAGCATTCTTTTTGTCGTCAACTGAAAAGCTCATTGCTGTAGATTTGTTAGTAGGTGTTACAGTTTTTATTCTTCATCTTGGTGTTCTCTCCCTCCTGCTTCTACAACAGTACCTTGCCTTGGCTGTTTAGCAGTACTGTTTCAAGGCCAGCAGTGTTTATAAATATGAGTTTGCTTTGGGTGGTTACTAACTCCTAAGTCTGGATCAAACCAGAGGGCTTCTAGTCTAAAGTGTCAAATTACAGCATTTACATTGTGTCCCAGTAAATTTGTAAATGTATTTAATTAAGTAAACAGAGAAAATACTTTGCTCAGTTTTAAAGACGCTGCCCATTGTCTGGATTTTGTTTGGGGTTTTTTTTTGGGGGGGTGGGGGTGGGTTTCTTTTTTGAGGGTTTTTTTAATGAAGGCATGGGAAATAATCAAGATTGAAAACTTCTGATTGAAGAATAAATGTAAAATAGTAAAATAGTTCAGAGCTCCTTCCAAACAGGACGTGTATGTGAAGAGCGCGCAAAATTGAAAGAGCTCAAATTAAAATAGGATTTGTTAGCTGCAAGAAATCAGGTGCTTTTGGCTGTTCTTAAAAATCTATAAGTACCATTTCCAGTGTCACTTTGTCACCATACCAGTTCACATCAGTTCTAATACTAAAAGCTTGAGTTTTTGTACAAGTGAGGCATTTTGTATCAAGTGTTATAGAGAACCAGGGAGCCGTTGGCCATGGCAAATGACCATTGTCGTTTTGATCAGTGACAATGCTTTGCTACTTTTTTGTATTGTGGTCACGGACGGAATTTTAAAAGACAAGTGTTCTTCATGTGACCAAGTTCAAAGCCCTGATTAATGATTGTGGGAACGATTATATCTTCTTCTTTAGAAAGTTAACATCATGTTAAAACCTGTTCATTTTTATTTCTTTATAAAGACATCAGGTATATAGTTTGCATAGGTCAGACAGTCTCAGATTTGCTGGGAAACAGCAGAGGGCAACCCAATTGGAAAAGTTTTGGCTTAAATGAGATGAAGGACTTGTATTTACAGTTCTTATTTCTGTGTATTTCTCTTCCAAAACAAAATTAGTGTTAGTATGAAGTTGGAGCGCTATTTTGAGGTGCAAGGTTATTTATTACTTAATATTTACACTTTTTCATAAGGGAAGGTTAAATTAGTCTAATACAGAGAGTATCAGAACAGGGAGGATGGCAAATACGGTAGTGAGTAAGGCCTAACTGAAAGGAGCAGTAAAGCCAGACTGGTAGGCAGTCTGCGACCAGCAGCTGCTCAGGCCTGGGGTCTTGTGGCAGTTTGCTGGGACTGGGAAGAGAGAGGCTTGAGGAGTCACTTCTGAGAATCCCTCAGCATCACCATGATAATATCCCTCATGGTAGTGGTAATTTGATTTCTTTATGCTGCTTTTCTTCTTTAGAGCAACAGCAAAACTTTGGCACCTGCCTGAAGAGTTCTGTTTAATTGAGGTCTGGGTGAGGAGCTAGCAGTGGAAATCACACCGCAATTGCATGGAGGAAGGAGAAGAAATGTAAAGGACGCAGTGGGGTGCTTTGTAACCTAAGGCAGAATTGCATATCTTGCATATCCTCATCCTACTTGTACCAGGTTTTTGGGCTGCACTTGAACATGCTGTAACATGGTATAGGCTCTACAAAAATGTTTGTTTCTCGAGGAGGAGAATATGTTTAGAGATTAACCTTTTCAAAGTGGTTAAATTCTTTTTGAATTTAAACTCCTTCCTGTGGTTTCCATTGTGAGGAGTTTAGTGTTAAGAACTTAGGAAGAGTATTAAGCCAAACAGATAAAAGGAATCTGTGGAGAAGAAGGGATTGCAGGGTGGTGCTGTCATCTATTAAGTTATTGCTAGAGTAATGAAGCTAATGAACACGGCTTACCATATTTTCCCCCTGTGATCAAGTAACACCTGACCTTCCTGATGTAGTATGCCAAGGTCCTTGTCATGTGTCTAGGCTTTTGTTTTGTCCTGGCATCTCCTGAGTGTCTCTGAAGTGTCCTGAGCTCTCTGATGTTTCTGACAAGGTTGTCCTTCTTCTCTTTCCTCATCTGCCCGCTGTTTGGTTGGGAGCAGGCACCTAGCTGCAGCTGTGTGTGCTGCGCCTGAGTTTATTGACTGGTTGGCTGTCCTTGTGTTTGGTGGGGTCCGTGTTTGTGTTGTATTTGTTGATTTTTTAATGAAACATAGAATCCTATGTTTCATAAGTTCAGTTTCATAAGTTCTTAAAACTTTCTGTCCATTTTGGTTTGGCTTAAATTAGCCAGCGAATTTGTAAGCAATAGAAGGATGGGGCAGGAAATGAACTGTTTAATTATATAACCCTCATTTCCTTGGGAAACAAAGACAAAAATTACTGAATGAACCTTATTTTATTTATGGGTATAAGAAGAGAGGAAGTGTAGAACACTGCTTCATATAGGTTACATGAAAAGAATGCCTATCTGAAAATTTCCAGAATGGGAAATCAAAGAGTAATGAACTGTGTAGAGTTCTCAGGTAGGAGTATCGTATCTGTGGCTCATAGGTTGAGTCTGGCCTTGGGAACAGTTTTATCTTGACTTCCAAGTTACCTGGGATATTCAGGTGTCACTGCAGTGTGTACTAAGATGGTGTAAGATGACACAGAGATCCTCAAGTTAGTGCTGACCTGACCTGGCCATAGTGCGTCTGAATCCAAGCTGGTGCAGCCAGCGCAGGGGTTGAGCAGCAGCAGTATTAAAGCCTGAATGTAAGAGGCCGTATTTTGTACTTAGGCCCACTTTTAAACACGTTTGTTAAATGTGGAGTGGATCAAGTGTCAGGGTATCAGATTTGATCAGCCACACAGAATCTGTTTAATGTTTTCTTATGCTCATTCACTGTCTGTAGTGGAAACTATTCAGTAGTGTTACCTGGTATTAATATTTCAGTTGTCATTGCAAGGATGATTCCCTTCATTATTTGCTGATGACAGTAAAACCTTGTGTCATATGCAAAATTACCAGTGTCCTGGTTGGATTTGTATTACATCATCATCACTGTAGTGTTATGGATCTGTTGAAATACAGAATGCCATTAGGTCTCTATTGTCTTTTAGGTAATAGAGTGGGCTACCTTTTTAAAAAAAAATAATCCAACATCTAATGCTCTACAGACTTCTTTTTGACAAGCTTCTCGTGGGCTGAAATGAAACTACAATACTTGATATAAGAACAGTTGATGTGTTCAGACTGAAATTCTTCTTGAATTCTGTTCTTTTTTAATGCTTAGCACTTTTGCAAATTGGACATCTTGGCATTCAAGATGGACATGCAGCAAAGCAAGCACACAGTCACTACTTGATTAAAAATGTTGGCTCATATTACTGCCCTTTAAAATACAGGGGATCTATAAGAGAGGAAACAGTCTTGCGGTCTTACGGAGAACTTTCAACTCCATTAACCGTTGGGTCATATTTTCCCTTCACCTTATTCCCAGCCTGATTCAATTACGCTTCTTCCAGCTTTTGTAATGAATGATGCGAGGGATCCACGGCTCATACTCTAAGGCTTTTTCCTGAATATTGTCAGGTTTTTGGACTGCATAAGGCGAAGGTCCTGTATTGTATATAAGACTAAATGTCCACCTGGGGTTTGAAGTGAGGATTTCAAGTCAGCATTTAATCCTTGCACTTCCTAATTTTTGAGTATTTAACTCTTGGAGGTGGGAGATGCTTTCTGATTTTTGTGTAAATCTGTCCCTAGAGTGAGATGGAGAAACTTTGGGATGGGTTTGAAAGTTAATTGTAAGACAGCAAAAGACTTGAGTTTGTGAACTGGTAGATCACATTCTGCAGAGGAACATATTCTTCAATGTGAGAATGGTAGGTTCAGTATGATTGAGGCACATCTTACAGGTATTCTTGTTTTGTAGTCTAAATTAAGCAATTTTCCTACTAACTGGGAGCTCATGAAATATAGATTCTTGGTAGTAATTTCCCTTTGTGTCACAAGCTTACTGTTTTATCTGAAATACAAGAAATCCAGTTACTATTTCTGTGAGTATATTTTTCTCAACATTTCTTTGAGAAACTAAAATTGTTAAAATGTACACTTTTAAAATATACACACAAGTCCATAGATCATTAATCACAAAAAAATCTTTCTCAGCTTACTTTCTGTTGTGAAACTTTGCTCTAGAGTGGTGATTCAGTGGTGTTAACTAAAACCTGTAGGAATTAGGTAAAAGTTAGACTAATATTTTTTTATCCCTTTCTGCTATCGGCTTCTGTTGTTGACATCTTCCTTTTGATTTCCAAAACATTTGATAGCAGTGTACATTGCTCGGCAATGTATATTTAATCTTGTCATTTGCAGTGAAGTAACAATTCTTCTTGTAGCTGCTGGTTCTCTTTCTATTTTATTTAAAAATTATCCGTAGGTTTTATATTAGGTCAGATTTGAACCCTTTATACTGAATGTTTCTGTTGCTAGTTATATTTACTGTATCTCTGCATTTCCACTAGTAAGACTTATCTGAAGAAGTATTTGAGTGAGAGCAACGTAAAATAAAGAACTTTTTTACCTTTTTTTTTTTTTCAGTGCTAATTATATTTAAGTTGTCAGAAGAGCAGGGAAGGAGAAGTGTCATGTCATTCTAGGTGGAAAGGAAGCTGAAATAGTGTTATTTTCATGATGTAGCAGAAGGTCCCAGAGTACCCCTCTACTTTATGACATGGCCAGATTAGAAAATCTGTGCTATTTCGTTTTAGTCCATGGAGGTGCTTCCATTTATTTCAGTGTGGGTAGGATCAGATGCAAAATTTGAGAAACTGAAATGGCTATGCTGTTCTTGATTAACTGGTGATTGATTGCTAATTCATTGATCAGTGTCGTTGGTTATGTTTATTACAAATATAAGTAAAATTTAAATATTTTCCATGTGAAAAAAGTTTCAATGTTTGTCACTACTTTTAAGGTCAGATAACAACAAACAAAATATTCTGAAGCAAGGACAGGTAGATGACTATCTTTAATCTAAGACATTACTAGATAGCAATCGTTTTAAATGGTGCCAGCAGAGGAGATGGACTTTACAGTAGGAGTTTATATTATATAACCAGAACGTTGACTTCTTACTTTTACTCCTGAAAACTTCTGGTCTTGAACACATCTGCTGCTAATTTAATCTGATATTTATTTCTCTTATTAGTGGGTTAGACAGTAAATAATTGTTCTTTATTCACCTGCTTACGTCCACCATCTGCTGTGTCTTTTTTCTCAGGTCCAAGAATCTTCGTTTATTAAATCACTCCTCATGTGGAATCCATTTGTGTTTTATCCATTTTCACTGACTTCTGACTTTTTTTTTTTTTTCCCCACTTTCTCTGTGACCTCTGTGGTTCTATTTTCTTCTCTGAGGTGGTGGGACAGATAGAAGACAAAAACTGCTCAACATATACAAGTTCATGGTATGAGGCAATTTTTCAAGAAGTGGTTTTGTACGGAAGCCGGAACACTTCCATTATAGTTGTCTTTTAGAATAAATTTGTAGTATGTTATATGAAACAACTTTGCGTAAGAATCAATTTCTTAAGTATCTTGTATTCATAGCAAAGGTATTAGCATTTCCACATGCTTCAGACACGTTAACATCAGCAGTGTGGTAGGCTTTTTCACTTGTATCCCATTTTATGTCTGCACCACAACACCTCTTTTTTTATGAATTTCCTGCACAGCATTGTTGTTTCCTTCTCGTTTGACAGTCCTGTGTGCTTGAGGCAGGTGGCCAGCCTTACCTGTGATCTGTAGATTGACTATGACTGTGTCTGACATGGGGTCACAGAGCAGGAGTGAAGGAGCTCTGCTGAAATGCACGTCCCTTGCCATTGCTGTGCGTGAGCAGCAGCTACTCCTCTGTAATTTGACAAGGTGGGCTCTCAAGGGCTGTGCCTCTCACCCTGTATTGTCATTCTGCACTGGAATTTCATGGATTTGTCAAGGGAAAAAATAGTTGTCTAATATCGAATAAAATGTTAAGTGAATGTTTGTTGAATGTAGTCCAAACTTATGAAGATGCTAATTAAAATACGATCTTGAGCAGGAATGTAATTTATCATAAAAAAAGTATGTCCCAAGTTACACCTGATGATAAAGACTTCTGTGATACGGCGCAACGTTCTGCTGCAGCTACTAATATGGATTTGTTGCTGAACTGAAGAATGATGTATTTTATATGCAGTACCCTAAGTTGCACCACAGTATTGATGCTGGAACTGAGATTGTGTGATCTGTTTGTTGAGGGGATGGAATGCACCCTTGCTGAGTTTGTGGGTGATGCTCCCCTCAGATAGGGGAGCAGTTAATACGCTGGAGGGCAGGCCTGCTATCTGGCAGGTGCTCAGCAAGGCGAAAGAATAGGCTGAAGGGAACCACATGAACTTCAACAAGGACAAATGAAAAGTCCAACCCCATGCAGCCCTACAAGCCGCGGACAAACTGCACAAGAGAACCTGAGTGTTCTGGTGAACACAGACCAGCCACTTGCCTCTGCAGCAATGTAGACAGACCCCATATCCATCCGTGTTAACTCAGTGTGAGAGAGACTGACAAACCAGAGAGACTCCAGTGGAGTACTGCTAAGTTGGTGGGAGACTGGAGTACGTGGCACATGAGGAGAGGCTTTGGAAATATATTTGTCTGGGGAAACCTGAAGGGGGCTCTTATTGCAGCCTTTCACTATATAAGGGAGTGTAAGAGATGGAGATGGATTCTTCAGGTGCACAGTGAAAGTCTGTGAGGCAGTGCGCGTGAGCTACATCAAGGGAAATTCTGTCTGGCTATAAGGAAGAAATGCTCACAGTGAAGGAGGTGACAGCCTCCTTACAGAAGGAACTGGTGGTGCCTGGAGAGGTCATGGAATCTTAGTCCTTGCAGAACTTGGTTGGTTGAGGCCCAGAGGAACCTCCTGTGAAGGTGGTCCTGCTCTGCAGTCTTTTAGAGTACCAGAGGTCAATCCCAACCTAAATCAGTCTATGATAACGCCTAAGTTAAATTTTCTAGCCAATTATTTTCAGCACCTGGTAGTGCATTTTCAGCTGAAGTCCAACATAGTAGAACTTTTGTTTTAATTGTACTAGTTTTAGAAAGACATAAAACTTTGCAAGTTAATCAATACAAAATTAAGGCGGTAGTTCATCTTCTTTGATATACAACTTTTAATCTTCTTGGTGTAATAGACATCTTGGCAAATGAAGACTTGATATACAAAATCTGTCTTAAATTGAGAAAATTAAATGATCAGGTATTTCAGCTGCCTCTAAAATGTTGTGGTTTAACCTGGCAGGCAGTTAGGTACCACAAAGATGTTTGCTCCCTCCTCCTCCTCTCCCCCCTGCCCCATGGGATGCGGGAGAAAATTGGTTGGGGGGGAAGAACTCATGGGTTGGGTTAATAGGACGGAAAGGGAAAAAATGATAATGATAAATATATAAAATAAGTGATGCACAACGCAATTGCTCGCCACCCACTGATCAATGCCCCAGCCAACTTCCCCCAGTTTTTTGTTCAGCATGATGTTGTATGGTATGGAATATCCCTTTGACCGGTTTAAGTCAGCACTCCTGGCTGTATCCCCTCCCAGCTTCTTGTGCATCCCCCACCTCCTCGCTGGCAGGCCAGTGTGAGAAGCTGAGAAGTCCCTGACTCCTTACCAGCAACTGAAACATCGGTGTGTCATCAACATTATTCTCATCCTAAATCCAAACGACAGTATTATAACAGCACTAGGAAGAAAATTTTTGTAGCAGAATCAGGACAAACACCTGGCCATTCTGTTTGTACTAAATGTTTGAATGATTTAGATTTTAGGGACACAAGGTGGTCCTTCCTCAAGAAAATTAAAATGTTGTTGTTGAATGTGCAATTCTAAAATTACTTCATCTTTCATTATTTCTTGTTTTACTTTCATTGTCTGAAATAATGAAAAGTTTTATGTCCCCATGTGGATTTTTTTGTGTTCTCAGATTACATTTTGCACAAAGTATTATGTATTTTCATACGCAAATTCATGTAAAACTTTAAACTGTTAAATAGGAGATCGTGTTCACAGCCAAAATAAAATAGAATTAATAATAATTTATATCCAAGTAAAATTTTATTTAGCTATAAATGTATGATGACCTGCCACTACATTAAAATCAGTTATTTTAAAGTAACACTTAAAGACTGTAAAATTTAAGAGGATCATACTGCTGAACCTTTGGGATTTGTGGGCTAACTGATACAAGCCCAGTCTTTTCAGACTGAAATGCTAAATTAGCATTTAACATCTTGCTGTCATGGAAAATGTTTTCAAATTTTCAATTTAGTTTATATCAATGACTGGGTTATTCAAAGCTGTGGGTCTTCTTGGAAGTTGGAAAAACAGAAAAACTTGTGTTCATTCGTTAATCTGTGAGTAAAAGCAAGGTGTCAATAGTGTATTAGTTCCACAGTTTTGAAGAGCAGTAGGGAAAAAAAGAATCTGCCGAGGTCACTTGAGGATAATGTTTAATGTGTTTAATAAATTGATTAATTTAAAATACAAAAGATGCTTTCTTCAACTTTATTTTCAAAATATATAGGTCACTTAAGTATTTTTATTTAAGTTGATTTCCATCCTAAAGCAGTTTGGGAAAAAGAGTAGTAGATTAATCACCTATTAAATAAGAAATATCATGCAGCATTTTCTAACAAAATAAAAAGGGAAAAATTAAAATGCCGAATGAATGCATTTTAGATTGTATAAATTTATTAGGTATCCTTGCTGTGAATAAAAAATAATTAAGGATTAATATAATGGCTTTATTTAGTGGAACACCATCATATTTTAGCATCTAAATGATTGAAAAAAATATACCTTTCTTTAGAAAACAATGGGCAACAATGCAAAATCCAAACCTAAAATTAATATTTTAGGATGAGATTTCAAGCTGGTTGATTTCACTGCTGACAGTACATAATTAAAATCTAATGCTGCTCACTGTTCTTCTCTCGGTCATTTCTAGGTGAATATTTTTAACTAACTGGTATCTGTGTACTGAAAAATTCTTTTATCTTTTGCAGTAATTTTTATTCTTTCTTCACTGCTGAATTTAAGCCTGTTGGGAGGAGAAAATCTAGGAAGAAGAGTTTCAGTCACTCTCTTAGTTTCTCTTGTAGCCTGAAGATGATTGCAATGACTTTAAAGAAGATTGTATCTTCTCCCAAAGTTTGTTTTCTTAAGAAGCCTTGTTGTTGTAAAACCAGTTGGGTTTTTTTTCTTAGTTTTTGTTATGTTTTCCTTCCCAAATGTTTTCTGAATGAAAAAGATATTGACCAGCTTCTAGATTGCACTGAAAAGAGGGAGTTGTTATACTGCTGTTATAACTGGGGTTTGTAATGGTGATAACTATAGAAAACTCACTGGATCATCAGACTCATTGACACTGGATTTTCCATTCAAGAGTATCTTTGAGGCTTGTTTTTCATATTACTGAATGTGAAAAAGTAGTATGTTGGTGTGGAATAAGGATTCTTTTTAACTTCATACCTCAAAGACATTTAATTTTATTTTGGAAGAGTTATGTATAACTCCAATTTTTCATCCCTTTTATCCTTTTTTCCCCTCTAATAAATGCATTTCCTACAGTTATTTCTTGAAAATGTAAATTTAACGACAACTGCAGGTATCTTCTTAAAACTTTTACACCACCATCTGTTAAAGTTATCAATTATGAGTTTTAAATATTAGTTGATATTCTATCATAATATCCTTTATTATATGGCATAATTCCTTTATTATGGAATGAAGGAGAGTAATAAGTGCTATATAATATATTTCCACAGTTTTGAGATGGAAAGAATTTTGTTATCTAAAGGTTATTTTAGAGTGTTGTGATGTGTTTGGAGTTCTGTAGGGATTCATGCACATGGAATAGATATTTTGTGAGGTTTTGGAACAGTATTTTGTATTTTCATGAGGTTGCAGAGAACTGGGAAAGAAAACCTAGGCAGTTCCCTTCAGTTCTGTATTCATATGCATGCAGTCTTTTGTTGTTAGCGAAAAATGACTTAGTGGGTGTTAGGGTATGGTTAAGATAGGCCATAGCTTGGAGTAGGTTCAGATTTTAAGGCTTGACTACGGGGCATATCATTCCAAAATATATTAATGTAAAAGAGAAGAGGATTGTGAGTACTGTAAGTGTATTCAATATAAAGCAATCATAATAAAAAAGTCGACTTTTCCAATAATTTCTAAATACCATTGAAAGAATGTCTTCAGCGATTTGTAACTGCCCATTCCTCCTCCTCTAAGGCTTAGCAATAGCAATAGCTCACTTCATGTCCCATCCCTGTTTCACACCTTCCTCTTTCAACATCGTTGACTGTAATTCTAACATTAAAAATGGTTTTTATTAAAATATAAACTAAAGCTTAATATTTTTAGCAACAATTTTGTTACTTAAATGTCTCAAATTCTGTACAAATTCCAGGTAAACCCAGCCTTTAGTATCAGTAGGCTTTCTCTTTTTTACCATGGAAGGCAATAATAACAACATTATTTTGGTATTCTATTATGTTACAAATATGTTTGGTATTTTGAGAATTATTCTGTAGATAGTAGTTCCCTCAGAACAAGAAATTTTGTTTTATACTTGGGAAATATTAGTGTGTCTTCGGTTAATTTGCTTGCATTTGTAATTTTATCTGTACAAATTCTATGTAAAACTCTTCACATTGCAGCATCATTAGCAATATTAGAGCCAAAGGTTAGTATTTGTTGTTTTCCCCAAAGGGTATCATGTATAAATTGAAAACTTGTTAAATCAATTTTTTGCTTTTTTGTTAAATGACATGGTTTAATAACTTTTTCTTTTACACTGCTTAGAAACGTTATTAAGAAGCCAAATACATTTTATTTGTTAATATTTTCTAATGATTTATTTCCACATAGGTGGAGAACGAACTTGCGGTGTACATGAGCTAATCTGCATTAGAAAAGGTAAGCAGTGATTTGTGAAAGTGAACTTCTTGGCTTGTGAATACTACTGGTAAGAAATCTGCTACCTAATGTTACTATCTTATATTTTCTGGATCTTAGTGTTGCATCTTTGTATTGGAAAATCTTTTTGGTGCGGACACTGTCAATGAAAAAAGAAAAGAAAGTAAACTGTGAAATTGCAAAATAAAATTCGAATTTTCTCAAGAAGGAAAAATGTGCTCTTCCAATATTCACTGGGTTACATGGAAGTTGTTAATTTTGTTCATCTTTAATAGGAAACCACAAAAACGTTGATCTTTGCCTTATCTAGATATTTGTAGGATTATCTGGTTTTTAGTAGTAATAGAAAGTTGTGAGGATATTTTAAAAAACGAAGGTAATGTACTGGCAATTTCTGCCTGTGTTTTCAGTTGTTGAGACCTTAATGACTCAAACTTATTTGAAAACAGCTGTTATCAGTGATGAAACCAGTAATTGATAGAGCTTGAAACAGAGCCGACCTCAGGAGAAGACTTTCATGGGTTTAAAGCTGAGTTACAGTGACTGAAGTCGCAGTTTGACAGTACAGCTCAGCGATATAATGACTAGGTACAGTTCTGTTTCCTGTCCTCTTTGCTGGCCCCACGCTCCTTTCTGTGGCATTGCTGTTGAATCTCTGTGTTCTGATCTGAAAGCTAATCTTAAGAAAGAAAAAAAGAATCTTCAAGGATTATTGCCTTGCATTGACTCACTGTGAGGTCAGAAGAGTCTTGGTGCTTTCAAAAGGGAAGGAGTAAGAAAGTGTGGCAGGAGACGAGGAGGGCTGCAAGACTTCTAATAACTTGGTGTTAGACTGGCTCAATAGTGTTGTCAAACCACATCATGCTTGGAAGGAAGAAATTTTGTTTGGCCTTTAAATAGAGCTTAGTTTCCATTGCATTCACTTAAAGCTTTGTTTTAGTAAAATCAGGTTTTATGGAAATGTTTACTTAATATCTCCTAAGCTCTGAATTAAGCCTGCTAGTTAAGGTGAAAAATAGGTTTATGGTCACAAGTCTTCTTTTCCAAATACCTATAAAAAGAATTACTGAGTGTTATGTGTGGTTTGGCAGTATTGTAATTAAAACCCAATTTCTGATCTTTTGAACTGTGAATCATTTAATTCCTGCTTTTTTATTACTTCTTTCTCATTTTGGGGAGGAGGTGACTTTTTCATGTTTTGGTGGGGTTTTTTTCCTTGTTTTTAAAACTTCTTTATTGCTGTCTCTGTTTTTCCATTGATGGATATGTTGGTACACACAGTGCTCTGTATTCCTTTGGTAATAGGCTCTGTTTTTCTTTCTGAATTATGAAAGTCATTGTAAGTTCAGGAAGCCTACTGATAAAGTTTCAAAATCTATTACTCTTGCTAATCCCTGTTTATTTCAGGGTACTGTAGTGAGTTTAAGAAAAATATTTTTTCCTGCATTCTTGGAGGCAGTGCTGTATGTTTTTTTAATGTTATTGTTGGGAAACTAAATTGAAAAGATGTGGGGTTTTTTAGATTTTTTTTTCCTTAGATTTGAACATTAGACTCTAAGTTCCATTTGTCTTTGATACGATATTATAAACTTTTTTTTTTAATAACAGTTGCATGGAACCTGTGTTTTAGCATCGGTAGGTGTAAATTAGCCTAGGGATAAGTGTGATTAAAAGAAGTATCCTCTTGGTGTCATTTGTACCTGCAATATGTTGGTTCCTTTTTTCTTCATATGAGTTCCCACGCGTATTCTAACCTTGCGTGCTCCTCTGCCCAGCCGTGTTACCGACGCATTTCTCCCTGCGGTGTGTGGAGCGGGTGCGTTCTTCTGTTTCTCTCCCTGCTTGATGTGTACATATAAAGCAGAAGGTGTTTGCCATCGTACTACAGATCTTCCAGGCATGTAGTGTTTTGGTTACTTCGTCTAGGACTTTACATCATCTCATGCACATTCAAGATGTTTTTATTGTCTGAGTAATGACCAGGCTGTTAAGAATTACTTTAATTGCCAATTGTCCAGGCCTGCCTGTTTGCCAAGATCAGATCTGTGTTGACCTCCTCAGAACAGGAAGGCCTTTCCAAGCGGAGAATTCCTGGCTGCCAGCAGTCTGGAGCTGGTCAAATCAAACCTTGCATCTCTGTCCTTAATGCCACTGGGTACTGAGTTCAAGCTTATACAGGATCGATTTGAAAAGCTTTGTGGCATAGAAGTCTTGCCCTTCACCATCTTTTGGCTGTGCTGTGAAAGCTAAGGCTTTTTTCCTCTGTGAGCTTACTGTGGAAGTTTGATGGACAAACTAAGTGTTCACATTGACACATAGATAATTCCCTGTAGTCTTGTCCGGTGCTAGGTAAGTTTGCACTCTTGCCCCTCTCCTTTTTCAGTGGTGTGTGTGTTGACTGTGGCATCAGGAGAGAGCACCCTGGCACTCCTGGCGTTCATTCACTCCTTTTCGTCAATTGCAGCCTATGAGGCTTTGAGAGGTGGTGCGGTGTTTAACAAAAGGGTTCTGCGTTTGCTGTTTCCCTGAAAGCCTCCGATGCTTTCTGCCAGGTGGCTGTAGTTAGAGTGCCTGTGTGGAACCTCTGAAAGACAGATTAGTAGTAAATAGCCACCCTGAGTAACTAGAGTTTTTAGAGACATCCAGTGTACATTTGTGCTTTGCTTGTCTGTCCGTCTTTCTCGTGGTCCTTTCCAAGGATGATGATGTTGAGAAGCAACTAATAGGATAAGCAGTGATGTTCCATCTTACTTGTCCTGTACTGAATAGTGAAAAGGGAAAAGCAAGTAGGCAAACAAGCATGTGTCTTCTATGAATAATGCAAAGGCAAACTTTCCGGTTTCAAGTGATGCGGTGTAATTAGAATTTATATGGGGATTATAGGACTCGAAGAACACCTGTTGCTCATGATTAGGTTTTCTTTCTGGTTAGCAAAGTAACACACTACTAAATCGTCTTTTTCTTGCCTGCCCCTTCAGTTTTGCTAGGAAAGTAGGAACCTTGGGGTATCAGATGATGAAATGTGGAAAGGGACCAGGAAGGTCTGCAAGGTTATGTGTGACCACACCATTTAGCTCAAATTATTTAATGAAAACTTCTTATCTATGTATGAAGGCATAATTGTAAAAACAAAACAAAGGCAATGTCTGCTCTAAGAATATTCAGCCATTACAATGAAAATAATTTGAAACCTCCGTTCTCTTTTTTTTTTCCCTCCAATTTTTGCATTTCTCAAATTTGCCAAAACCGTGGAGGTTTTTTTTTTTAATGTTTGTTATCTTCACTTTTTTAGATACTCTAGGCTGCAGCACTGGGACGTGGAACAGTTACTTTTTCATTGAAAAGCACCATTAAAGTCTCTTCGATGTTAACAATGCTTCCACTGAAATAAATAAAACTAATTTGCCAAAGCAAATACATTTATTTTTAGCTTTCTAAGATTTGCAAGTACCAGTTATAATGCTTATTGAATATCTGAATTGTATTGTAAGTGTGATACCATTACAGTATCAATATAGGCCTCAGATTTGCTAACCAAAGTTGTGACAATTGTCTAGCACGGGGCCTGCCCCTGTGTCACATAATCTTGTTACAGCTTCATAGTTGCGGAAGACAGACTGTGGTGGGTCAACGTGTAGTCTGCACAGGAAGGATTACAGTACTTTCACAGCAGTTTTGCTTGTTCAGTTTCCTTTTAGCAGTCATACATTTTTGAGAAGAATCTGCAAAGGGCTGATCAAGAGCAAGAAAACTGATAGGCTTTTATGGAAAGCCTTAAAGGCTAATTTGTATGTATTTTGAAACAGAGGCTGCTTCTAAATGCATAAACATGGCGGGTGTGTCCTGAAAATGTGTGTATTTTGTGGCAGTTATATAACATCTACTAGCAGCAAGATACAGAACAAGCCGCTTTTCAGCTGTAGAAAAGAACTTTAAAGTAGTATAGTCAGATATTACAGAAGTTTGGTAATACAGCACTGAAATTCCCCACTCCTGTGTTTAATCTAGTTAAGTAGTTGAACTGTTTGTGTGGTTTTGTATTTACACATTGGTGAATTCTGGAAATTGGAAGAAGAAAAAGAGTATTTTTTATTATAAATGAACTTCTTGTTTGCTTCTGTCATTAAGTGCAAGTTTATTTTATGTACACACACATATTCTTATTCTTCTTGTCTGACAATACAAATTGAAGACTTGACTATGGAAAGAAGAGTCCTGCTTAGCTTAGTAGTGACTGTCATTTCAGTCAGTCACTTACGGTTTTGACAGCGGAAGATGATGATGTTTTTTCTGAAATTACTCAGTTAAAGATTTGCCTTTTTGCTGGCTGTTTTCCTAACACAGATGTTTTTGAGAGAGTCATGAAAGTTACGTTAAGTTTTTCCTTTGGTTATTTGCTATGGACATAAAAAACTTCAGGGAACTTAAGATCAGACTTCAGAAAAGTACATCTTTTTGGCCGTGTAGTGCGTTGTAGCAAGACTGCGAGTCGAACTCGCAACTGGCTGTTACTAGATATACTAACATGTTAATTAAGTCTGTTTTCAGGTTCTGTTTGTACGGATGAGACAGACTTGTGATGAGTGTTTACAATATTGAGCTGTAAATGAAGAAAACCCCTCTTATTAAAGAGTATAGGGGTATCTTATTCTGATACGTGTAATGCTGTACAACATGGAAGAGATATTAAAGCAGAAAATGCATGCCCACCTTACATTTTAGTTCTCTTTCACCTTTCATTGTTCATCTATGTATTTTTGAAGTAATACAGAATGATACTTCGAACTCAGCAATGCATTTTGTATTTAATTCAGGGAAATGTAGATTGAGTATCTGGGTATGGTCTGAGTTGCGCAGATTTTAAAAATTACTTTTAAGCACTTTTTTCTTTTGCAAGATCTTTTCTTTCTATTATTGTAGCAGTCTCGCAAACAAAGGAAGTTATTCAGCAAACTGCCTTTGTGACTAATAATGGAACAGAAGTGCTCTTTAATATGCAAAAGAAAGAAGTTGCAAAAAGACAGTGTCTTTAGTTGACAATGAAAAATGTCACTTTTAATAATAATTTTGAAAAGCTAAGAAGGTATGAATTTTTATTTTGTCAGATGTGTATTTTAAGTAGAGCTATGACCTCTTTAATGTTCTGGTCAACTATCCTTATCCATTTGCATGTATCTGAATCCTGAGTTGCCAACTACATTTAATTCAAATGGAAAAAAAAATATATATTCATGAGTTTCATTTTACAAGTAGAAACATTATTTTATTGAAAGTCAAATGCGCCTGATATTCAAGTTATATTAGTTTTTATGATAGCCTATACTATGTAAGGGCCTCTGAAAAAGAAGCAAAATAATTTTTCCCCTTTCTCCCCTATCATCCAGTTGGTAGAAATTCTTGTTCTTTGTCAAGAGAAAGGTGATACCACAGATAGTCGCAAATTACTTTAAATTAAGTAACTTCACATTAATGTAAAACATGATAAATATATGTTGTTTCTACTCATTTAAGGGTTCAGAAGTGGACAGTACAAAGTAAAGTGCATTTTCTCTTTTTTAGAGATAGGAGTAAAAACTTCATTAAAAAGTATACACAATTAAAGCTACTTTTATATTACATGCCGAAAATAGTAATTAATCTCTTCATAACTGTGCACTAATTACTTTTAAATAGACAAATATGTATTTTTCTTCCAGGCTAGAAGAAATTTTATGTCCTTTATCTCATGAATACTAAACTTAGTAGATGTGGGAGATATTGTAAAAGTATGGCTACATATTAAAACCTGAAAGTAGTAATGTCAGAATTAACAACACCGGAATATAGACTAAATTTTGCACTCTGTTGGAAAGCTAATCTGCATTTATACATTTTGGACTACAGAAAATTAAATATGATGTAAATATTTTCTTTGAGATTATGGATGCCCATACAGAAAGCAAAGTTATGTTTCTGTGTGTTCTCCTGTGTTTGGAGCCATCTGGAAAGCAGCATCTACTGGGGTCAGTTAACTCCAACTATCGCACTACCTTTTCTTCTGGAGCACGTTTGGTGTGTAAGAGCTATGCTATAACCAAGCCCTGGCATTTTTTTCATTTAAAATGTGCATATAATTATTTTTACTGCACAGTACTTTGCTATATATCCTAGTTAATCACTGTGCCCTTCAGAAACCTGAATCCTGGATTGTCTTACACTTTGTTGTTAGTTGTAGTGGCTGGTGGAAAAAAAAGTGGTTTTAAAAGATTTCTATTACATAGATTATTTTTTTCCCCCCAGTAGTGGAGGGGAAAGTAGTAGCTATGAACTTTAAAAGCACAAGCTTCTAGACCCCTGCAGGTCTTCAATGCTTTTGCACTGGCAGTGTGATTTGAGAGTGCCATTAAAAATCTATAATCACTGTTGTTCTCTTACCCACTGTGTGGAGAATATAGTCGTGCAATATGCTATGTAATTGCAACAGATTATTGGGATTTGGAGATAATCAAGATGGTTCCATGATCTGTGTCTATTCCAAGTAGCAGTGTGATATTTCTTTCACTGTTTCTTTTCATAGATTTCTGTTGTAAGATACTGCACTGTTGTGAGATTAGTATCTTATTGGAGAGAACAGATATTGAGGGACTGGTAAATCAGCAGGGGTGGCAGGCTAACAACTTCCTCAGGCAGTGAGAACTTAGAAATGAAAAGATTTCTGTCAAAAGTTTAAATCTCCATCTCAGAGTATGGCTTCTGTTATTCCTAAATGGTTTCTTAGATCAGTGATAGTTTGGAGTCCAGGGTCATCTTTTTCTCTGCAATTAAATTTATCTCCAAAAGAGACTTTCAGCGTGGTGTTTTAAAAGAAAGGGAAAGAAATCCCGTCAAACTGCAGAGACAATACTAGAGTTGATACAAGTATTCTTGTGCAGTTATGTGTGTGATTAGTTAACTTACTGAACCAAGACCTTTTTAAGACGAACTATAAATTATGAAGTATATTGAACTCTATTTGATATCAATATTTTGTCAAGTAATATGATTGTTCATAATAAAATGAAATAAATTGAATTTTTTAATTAAAATACATTCTAGACTTTCTTCCTGTATGAAGGAAGTCCTGGAACCTAGATGTTAAAATGTATTTTTTCTTATTAGTCCTTGTAATTAGATGTTAAGAAAACAAGGGTGGAGGGGGGAAAGTCTTGATTTATCTGTGTAGCAGTGCAAATTTTCCTTCAGCCAGTTGAACTGACATAAACCAAATGATGAAAAAAGTTGTTATTATTCCTGATAACCTTCCACTGGAATAAAAGTGACACTGGAGCTAGACCAGTGTAGCTGTTGTGATACAGTAATGCCAGTAATTTTTTTAACGTAAACAGACATGTATTTTTTACTTAATGTTAGATGTGTCACATTTTTTATAAATTTACTTTAAATTGCAGCATGTATTACTTCAGATAATGTAAGTTTTCTGGTTTTCCCAGTATTACTTTGAAAGGTTTATAAATACGGTTTTTAAAGGGCATTGTTATTCCAAATAGAAAGTTAAATAAGTGCTTTTATCCTGATTTCATTCTGTCAATCTTTCAAAAGTTTCGAAAGGTTTATGTTACTAAAAATTCTTAATAATTTTCTTATTTAGGAAATGCTCTTTTTGGTTCTGCTTTGAAATTCAATTATCATTTCATGTTCATATTCATTTAAAATTGCATGTCACTCAGGGTAATATACTGGATATAGATATTTAAAGTGCTGAAATACAGGTAGCTCATGTTGCGCGTGCTCATAATCTTTACCAGAGCATGTATAAACTTGCTGTATAACAAAGTGCAAGATGCAGGAGAAACAAACACATAGGAAGGAACATTGTAAAACTAGAAGTTATAATGTGTGTTTTACATAATAAGCTGACAAACGTAGTGGGCTAAGTTAGGAAGTCTGTGCTACAGAAGAAAGGCAAAATACAAGATTGAATTGAAGAGGGCAGCATCTTTATACAGAAAATTGCCAGTTGTAATATTACCTACATGTAACTAAAAATTAAAAACATCAATAGATATAATAATAATAATGGGAAAGTATTCTAATAGTAATGTCAGCTGCCACACAGAGTTGTCTTGTTTGTAAACCAGTGCAGATAGTCAAGAATTTAATTTTTTAAGTGTGAGACAACACTGGATATAATATTGCCCCCTGTAGGTGTAACATTTTGTCTAGGTAAACTACATTCTATTCCCTTGTGATTAGTTCTTGAACTACGCCAGCAAAAAGGAAGATGATAATAATTCTGCTAAATTATTGTGAATTTTTGGGGTATTGAGTTTACCTCGTTAAATAAAAGCTGTTTCAAAAGAGCACCAAATCTTAGGTAGCCTTCGAGTTCAGTTACTTTTAAAGAAGAGACCACCCTATGAATATTTCCATGTAAACTGACACGTACCAAAGTACAGTTTTTACTCCTGTTGAGTAGTCAGTCACACCGAAGTCTTGTACTTCCGAGCTGACTCTGAGGTGTAGAGGGGTTGGTTTGTTTGTTTTTTCCATTATGACATGAGTTGTCTGTGAGAAATAAATATGTGCGGTTTGGAGATAAATAATTCAAGCACGGAGAAAAGGCAGTCAAGGCATGAATCTTATTTTGCGGTGCAGTAACCTGTTCAGCTTTCTGAAAATCTGTTAATTTCTTTTGCAAGTCGGAATGTTGGTAGGAAGTGACAAGCAGCAGTGAATAGCATTTGAATGAAAATGTGTTTGAGCTGGACAGCACGGGTTATTTTCATGTAATGTCAAGATGTAACCCTGTACAAGCTAACAACAATAAATAATTCTTTTTCAGGACTAAAGACAAAACAAGTGTCCTCTTTATTTAAAAGAATTTAAAAGGCTAAAATATCTTAGATCAAGGTATAAAAAAAAAAATAGACCGAGTTACAAATTAGTAACAAGTTTACATTTTTCTTTTCAAATGTCTTTGTGCTAGGATCATAAAGGCATTTGAGTTTTTTTTGGATCGTACACCTAGTTACTTAATTTGTGCACAGAAGAGGTAGTATTGCATTTGTAAATGAATAATTAAAGCATCACTAAGATAACTATGTGACTTTCTACATCACTGCCTAAGTGAGCAGTACGATGTGGAGTGTGAGAGCTCCAAAAATAATTGACTGGATATTAAATAGAATTGAGGGGGATGTGTGGTAGATACATATTTTAAAAAATAACTGCTTTTTTAATATTAAATGCTTTTTAATATGGCTGAGAATTTTTGTTGGTGATATTTATTTAAAGATGCCGTTATTTTCTGAAGAGTTTGAAACATCTTTTGGAAAAGAAAAATTTTAGTTTAATAACAGGGAAGTAATTATTTGTGAAAGAGATGCTAATTTGATATTTAAGATGAAGAGATGGTAAGTTTCTGCATTCTAGTAATTCTAATCATAGTGGTGATGATAATGAAAATGAACTAAAGTGATGTTAATGTAATACTTCTGTAATGAGTAGAACTTTCTATTCCATTTCCATAGCTAGCAATTCAATTAGTCTTAATAACTTTGTAGTAAGACATTTGTTCTTTTAGTATTTCTGAAACTGTGTTATATTATTATGAATTTCAAACATTCATTGTTGTTTTTCTGAAGAACTGAGGGTAATTATGAAGCTTATAAAAGTAGGACATTTGAATTTGGAGTATTGTACTATTGAGAAAGTATTGCCTTTCTACTGGTTTGTGATTGTAGAAGAAACCTCTAGGAACCTCACTGTTTTTTAAAATGCTTTTCATGGTACAAGTAGTGACCAGTCCAATGAGAATTTATGACAATGTGCTTTGAATCAAAATAATTCTGGTGTGGAATGTGTCACAGATGCATTTTATATGCAAAAATTTTTTTGTTTTTTTTTTTTCCTGACTATGAGATATAACTACTTGGCACTTCAATATTAGAAACAAATTGAAGGATTAATGTGATGTATGAAACCTTTATTCATAGATGGGAATCTGTACACATTTACATGTGGAAAATTGAAGTACAATTTTATTTGGGTTTTTTTTCTGGCTTTATAATGGTAATACACTAAAGGATTCAAACTTAATAATATATTTAATCTGTGAACAGGCATTCTAAGATTCTTACATGAATGCAAATTGATACGGAAATATAATTTTCAAGTCCTATGTTCACACTGAATTACATAAATAATTAAATAGTCTTGCTGCAGCTAAAGTTTCATTCTTTTTGTAAGGTATCAGCCAATGTTCTTTTTTCACTCCAGAAAGATGTCATCAGATACTGTGTTTCCATGGAGAACTATACAGTTTGCATACAGTGCCTTTTTTAACTAATTAGTACACAGGAAATACTCAAGAAAAAAACCAAAAGCTTTCCATTTTCAAGTTACTTTAATGTTGTGGTTAACTTCCCAAAGCACGTATTTTGATAGATCAAAGCAGCTTTGATTGCTGAACAATATAAGCATCGGTAAAAAAAATAAATTAAAAATTTAAACCTACAGCTTTAAAGGGTTCGATGTGAAATACTCAGAAGTGCACTTTTCTCTGAAGATGATGTACAGTTAATCTATCCTATTACAAGGAAACATTCACTGTCCTTTACATCATAGAAGGACTGGAATTTAGTTCAATCTCCTGCTCAAAGCAGTGTTGACAATGAATGGGCAAAGGTGCTTAGGACAGCCTGCTCCAATGATAAAGCAATTATCCTCATAGATAAGTCTCTGTGGTTCCATTTTCGTTATCTGTCTAGTCTTCCTAATCTGTCTTCTTTTTCTGCCTTCTCTTCACTTTCCGACCTGTTCTGCATACTCCATCCTGGTGTTGCACCTTCTTCATAACTCATACTTCCCATTTCCTCACTGGATGTTGTGCCCAATTGCCACCCTCGACTTCACTCTCAGTTCTGTTGGTCCCTGTGTCCTGGTGAATCGCAGTTTCTTCTTCCTGCCTTTTCTGTCACTGCCTCTGTGTTTGATAGGTGTTAGAACTGGAAGTCATTGAAGAATGAAGATTTTCTGCTCTCAACCCTGTCTCAAATCTCACTTGGGTCAGGGTCAGTAATTCAACGAAAAGTGGTTGGTTCAATAGCCCCGGATATTCTTACGCAGTCTTTGGAGGGGAGGGAGTGTGCCTACTGCCAGCAGAACCTTGGGAGATTTCATTTGTTAAAATTTGAGGTGGAAAATAGTTGTACGTTAACTGAGGCTTTTGTCAAATTTCAGAACTTTCCTATGTTTAGGAAGATTCCATGAAAATGATAGATGGACACTTGACATATGCAAAATTTTCTTCGCTCTAAATCAAGGAACACTAGGGCTTTAAAAAAATAAATTGGTCACCACTATATTGTTTTTTTTTCCTCAGCTCACTCTAATTCATGGCTTAACTTTTTTTTTTTTGACTTAGCACACAAAGCCCCTTTAGTGTGAGGCAGAGTTGCCATAAACTTCAGCTGTAACAAGTGATTATAATTAAATTATGAGCGATTCTAAACAGCCTTCTAAAGGGAATGTCAGGTAATCTTAGTAGGAAGTGCAGCCAAGGTCTTTTGTGAACAAAGGGATTTCTTTTTCTATTTGTTCATGATAATGAAAATATTTTTTAAAAAAAAAAGTTTTAGTCTCCTTTCCTCTCTTGTCTGGAATAGAATTTCATTCTTCTCACCTTGTTGCTCAACTTGATGCAGCAGGACCTCTCAGCCTGATGGCCTGATGAGGAACTTAGTAACTCTATATGTCTTCGTATTTCTTTTGTTCTGTGTGAAATTGAAAATAACACGTGCATCCTCCTCTCTGTTGCACTGTGGATTTTTTAATCTGGCCCTATTAAGCAGTTGTACTGTGTTCTTATATTTCTTCTTCTGTCTTGGACTTTGGTGGTTTGGTAAGTGAAGTTTAGATTTCAGAGGCTGCCAATTATTTCTAGCTTTGCGTTCAGTTCTTCAAAAGACAGGGTTCCCAACTTAACTCAGAGTTGCTCATGTTTTTCCTAACTTTTCTGTTATGATTTAGTAAAACAAGAAGAAAATTTACTCAAGTTTGACATTGACTAAATAGAGGTTCTAGCCTAATCGGGTTCTGTTTGGTTCTTTTGGGATTTCTTTGGTTGCTGTTTTGGTATTTCTTTATTAATTTTGTCAGGGTGGTGGTTCAAAGCTCTTGGCAGGTTCCTTTTCCTGTGAAAATTTTCAGGGTTCTAGTCACAAAGTTATGTGATCTGCTCTGGTCAGAGGTAAAAAGTGGAACAAAAATAATTTTCTCAATTTCAGATAGGTCTGGATGTCCAACTCAAAACAGAAGTGCAAATCTCACCCATTTTTTTAGGTGGTGGAAGATGCATTTCTTTGTTCTTTCTTTTTTGGTTTTTAAACCACAGTTGTATAATTATTTTAAATAGCACCACAAACACAAATCTTCCTTATCATCCCAGAAATAATGCGCCCAAAACATAGCTGAAGGAGTTGTGGAACTGTATGTGTTTCTCAGTCAGCTCTTTTACATAAATGCATGAGCCCAGATTTACAAAGGGCATATGTAGACTCAGAGAATAATTTGATTTGGAATGCTCCTGAATTCACAGTTCAGCCCCCTGTTCAGAGCAGGGCTAACATTAAAGTTGGATTCTACAACTGATCTAGGCAATCTGTTCCAGTGCTTAACCCCTCTTATTCTGGAATTTTTTCCCCTCCTCTCCAACTGGAATTTTCCTTGTTGCTACTTCTGACTGTTGCCTCTTGTCCTTTTGTATTGCATCTCTGAGAATGCAGAGTCTGTTGCCAACTGTTCTTTAATCCCACTCCTTTTTACATACCGAAAGGTGTTGCCACACTGCGTTATGCTCCTAAAGTGAAATAGGAAGATCTTGGCCAAGGGAATTAAAAAAATCTCATAAATCTTGCTAACTTTCCTTCCAACCCAAACCATTCTATGATTCTGTGATTCGTAAATCTTCTATAAATAGGAAAAAACAAACCAACCCGAAAAAACAACCCAAGAATGGGACTTATGGTATGGGACACTTAGAGTCTAGAGAAAGCAGAAGAAAGGGATTTGCGAAGTCTTTGCTTTCATGCAGCTGAATGCAACTGCAATCAATCCTGAAAGATGCATCTCTGTGTGTGTTGAGGCCACAGAAAACACTCTGAGTGTTAAGGTGTCTGTTAGCTTAAGGTCTTACTGTCCCTCTTTAGTGTGCAGGTTTGAGACATAAATATTATGGCCTCTTATATCAGTTATTAATTGGTCAGCACACTACTTATAAACCAGTTAACAGATAAATTAACTAATAAACATATGACTGTGAATCACTTACAGTTCTGTAACTTTTTATTGCTATTCGCACAGTTATTGAGTTATATAGTTCCATCACGTGTTCTTATAAATTGCATCCAAATACTTTTGAATTAGTTCTATAACCCTTCACTTTATCCTCCTGCATCGCTCAGTAACAAATTTGCAATTCTGTCACCCTGTAACTTCTCACATCAAGGCTTTCAGCTGTAGATACAGTGGGTAGTCCAGTGGGTTGCCCAAGGGGCTTCCCTCTTGTACTGTGGCAGCCTTGGTTGATGATGCAGCCCAGCTTTGTTAGAGTCTGTGGGCATCTGCACTCCTTCTGTCAAAAGAACTGCCCTCTCCTGTTCTTGAACTGTTTTTACAACTTGTTCATTATTTCTTATGCTTCTAGAACCTCTTTCACTCCCTAGTCTTCTTTCAAATAAACAAGCTGCCCCTTAATTACTCTTACCCAGTTTGCTACATCCATTCTCAGATTTTGTATTTCTAAAACCATTTCCTAGGTAATCTCGGTCTTAAATGGGATTTCTGATGTTGTTACTTAGGTACTGATGGATTTGCAAGATTCTACCCCTGTAAAAGATGTCCCAGACTCCCTTTCTGCTATCTGCTTAATATCAATTACATAGTCTTTGTTTTATGCACTTTCAAAGACATGTCCATCTACTTCTGCCTTTTTTTCCTCTGGCTGGTTTTGGTTAAGTATGTTTTATCCTATTCCACTTAGCTCTTTCTTGGTTGATATGCAAGTGGCACAGATACCAGGGCAAGGAACATAAAGTTATGTGCTTTTTCTCATTCTATTTTTTGCAGTATTCCACTTGTCAGAGAGCAGTGAGGGCCAACTGGTCCCTAAGGGAAGAGGATGCAGGAGCTGAGCATAACAAGGCTGGCAGAGACAATGGCCTCATCAGCAAGGACTTAGTCCCTCCTGAGCAGTACTATCTAGGAGTTGGCCCTAAGTCCCAGTTGCCAAACCTCCAGCCCCTTCTAGGAAGGGTGGAAGCTCTTAGGTCCCTTCCAGTACTCTCTCCCAGATGTTCCATCAAAAATCACCAGCGCTGGCCATCTGCTCATCATCTCCCCACTTTCTGCAGAAGCCATGTCTTGTTACGGGGTCCAGTACTCTGGCAGAACCTCTTGCTCACAATGTCACTCCTCCCTTAGCTGAGGACTAGATACTTTTCTGTTGTTTGAAAAGATGGTTGGAACAGAAAAAAAGATGAAATTTAACAGTGTTAAACATTAACTCAAATTAAAATGGTGGTTTGCATATATATATTTGGAACTTTAGTAGTATTTATTAATGATCAATTCTGATAAATAAGAACTTTTACAAGTTAAACTTTTACAAGACTTTAAAAACTGTGTTTATTTCTGTTTCTTTTAGTATCTCCTGAAGCAATTGGATTCCTGTCTGCTGTCGGGGTGTTCATTATTCTCATGCTGCTACTTTTCCTATATATTAATAAGAAGATGTGTTTTGAAAATGTTAGTGGTTTCCCAGATCTTGATTCAGGATACACTACAAGAAAGAATTCACAAGATAAACTTTGTAAGTATCTGAAATACAGCGTACTAAACTTAATTACAAGAATGCATATTTTTACAAAGGTGTGTAGAAATACACAAATAATCACTTGACTCAGGTGATGAAAACACACAACGTTGACTTTTCCGGTGACTGTGCAGTGTGTGGAAAGAAAGAAACCTTTGTATTCACAAGGCACAGAAATTCAACAGCTATATAACCAAAGAGTTGACATTTACTTATGGGAAGATATTTCTCTTTCACTAGAAGAAAACTCTTACACAATTATGGAATGTTTAAAATAAATGCATACTTAAATGTTCTTAAGTAAATTTGCAAATGGGATTATTGGGTTTTGACTCAGCCTATTAAAATCCTTCACCAACCTTTTGGAGAAGGTCTTGCGTTTACTCCTCTGAAATTATTTTCCTTTGAGTAAAACATTAGAAACTAAAGACATCTGATTTCTAACTGACAAATTATTTCTATACTTTTTTAATAGAACAAGGTTTTTTAAGGATAATGCGAACTGAGAAAAATTAGACATTGAAAAAGATATTGAGGGTTGGTAAAATAACCCTTTTCTACTTTTGGACTATGGAAATTGAATGGGCTTTGTTAGCTAACTTGAGAGGAAGAGACAGGCAACAGAGAACAGAATGGGAAATCTTGAGAGGTTTTCTTCCTTTCTACCTCTTTAACAGGTGCAGCTAAATTTTTCAATTTTCAAATTTCTTGGAGACAGAAAAAACTTTCCCCCCCCTCCTGGAAATTAAGTCTGTCATCTTAACTTTGTTTTTGTTACAAAACAAGTCTTCATGTTCTGAAATATCTTACCTTATGTAAAAGACAACAAATATTTTGGGGTGAAGAAGTCTCTATGGTGCGTGTTTTTGTGCAGCTATTATGTTAAAAGCTTGTTTTGGTGTGACATTGATGAAAGGATGTAATTTAAATGTCTCACAACTTCTTCTTTGCAGGTTAGAATTAAAAAACATACTTCCACCTCACACAGTTTTCTTATTTTTGAAAATAATGAATTTTATTATGGCTAGTTGATCACAGAATCATAGAATCACTAAGGTTGGAAAGGACCTCCGAGATCATCAAGTCCAACCATCAATCTAACACCACCATGCCTACTAGATCATGTCCTGGAGTGTTTTGCTGTTTGATTGTGGCTTCATTTCAAGATATTTACTTAGCTTCTTTCTTATTATTTTTAATGCTTATTGAATGGAAAGAGCAAAGCTGCAACTTCCCCTGGTAAATGTGTTGAGTCTGAGATAGCAAAAGCAAATAGCTCTGAAACTGAACTTGGAGAAATGGATTTGATCAGTTTGTGAAATGCAGGACCTTTCTGGGTGAAAAGTTGCAGCTGAATAGATTGGACAAATGGCATTTTTCAGAAACCTCCACCAAAATCTGAATCTTCCCTCTGTGTCTTCTCTGGTCGACACACTTAGCAGTGCTGTGGATGATCTGACCAGTGTTGTTGGAGAAGTCAGCTATAGTGTAGCTGATTCAGTAACAGAACAAGTAACGAGCATGATAAATGGCCTTCGTGCAGAAGATGAAAGCTCCAAAATACAGAGTGATAAACCTGTGCAAGGGAGGGAGGAACATACACCATCATTAACTCATTCTCAGGAAATTAATATGAAAGCAAAGAGAGGTATACCAGAACATAAAGAGACTCATTATTCTAATTCAATGGATCATGTAAAAAAAGATACAAGTCAAGATGAAGTATCTGACTATGTCGTGGACAATAAACACTGCCAGTTAAAAGGCAGAGATAGTAATAATCATTTAAGTGATACAGAAGTACCTCAGAATTTGAAGAATGTAGAAGGATCTTTTAAAAGGGGACCAGTAGGAGGAAATGAGTGTTTTGTAAGTGATAAATTCTTGAAGGATAGTAACCTGAAAAGTAATAACTTTACAGTGGAGCAGTCTGTTGAGGAACAAGATAATTGCATATGTACAATATCAGATAATTCTAAGAATCGCTTGCATAGAAAAATCAAACCATGGTCACCTGGAGTTGATTTTAAGAATTCTGAAGAAGTGCACAGTATGAATGTTCCCCAAGATCTAGAAACAAAACTTGTTGAAGTACAGAAGCAAAAATTATCAGACTCTAGCTTGAAGAAGACACACAATGACCATCCCAATTGCATTAATGAATTCAGAGAAAAGAAATCTGAAGCATGTTTTGACAGAAAAGGAAAATCGGTATCAAAGGATGAAAACAATTTGTCAACTACAACTGCAAAAGTGGGTAAAAAGAAAAACTCAAAGAAATCAGAAAAGAATTCAAGAGAGCTATGTAATAAGAAGACAGCAGGAAAAGGTGAGGAGTCCATCGACAAACTATGTTCTTCAGCCTTTTCTGAAACTTGTGATACTTCCTACTTTTTTCACCTGATTTACACATTTAATAATAGTGTTTCCTGTGGATAAAAGTAAGTCTGTGTTGTTAGTGCTTCATTCTCTAATTCTGTTGATATTTCTCGGAAGTTAATTACTTTTTAAAGTATTACTTAAAAGAACTGATTAATAAATGGCTTTCCAGTGTTTTAACCTTTCTCTTTCTGTATACAGTTTTTCTTACCTTCTCTGCAGTGCCCTGTGTGTTTTCTATAGAAAACTATGAATTAGTTTGTACTGCAAATTAACAATTGTTCTGTGAAAGTGGTTTTTATTTTGTGTATTTTAAGTGTTGCATAAAATGTGATAAGATGATGAAGAAAAAAACCCCACTTCTTTTTACACTACATATGATCTTCAGAATGTATCTCTGGGACACAAAACTCAATGACAAGTGGCAATTAAGTGATTTTAAGTGTAGAAAGAACTGAATGAGGCTTGTCTTAAAAAAAGTTGTATTCGTATAAAGAAAACCTATGCATTGTTGATATTGCTGCGTGTGCCATCTTCAACATCCAATCTTTAACAATATGACAATGGAATTGCAATGATAGTTTGTGAGTAAGAAGTAAAACCTTGCATTTTTACACAATTGTTCTGCAGGCTGTGGAGTGAATTTTTAGAAAGCAACGCAGGCTTTTCTGGAGATGCTGTTTCTGTAGAGAAATTAATTATTTCACAATAGAAATCAGGTGGTGTTTGTTTTGCTGGTGGGTGTGGTGTTTTTTTTTTTAAAATATGTGTATGTGTCTTCCCTAATATGAAAATTTCAGTAATTTGTGTGGTTTGTTTTTTTAAAATGTGATTAAAGAAGTGGTTTCCGAGTTTGTGTGATAAACTATGATCTGTTATTTCTTCATGTAATACAATATTTGTAAAGTATATTCTCTATCAGAAATGGCATTTTAGGTCCCATAATAAGCAAATAAATAGCTTTCAATAGGTTAATAATTACATATGACCTGTGTTAGCCAAATAAAGGAAAGTTTTTAATAAGAACATGAATTCTCTTAGGGAAGTTTCCAACAAAGATATAAAAATTAAAAGAGAAGTGGCAAGGAGAAGCATAAAACCCTGAGGATTTTTTTTTTTTATTTTTTTTTTCTTACTGTGCAGGAAGCTATTTTTTCCCAAGTAGCTGAAACAGATTTGTATTGTTCATTTTAAAAATGTTTGCATGGATAACTTCTGTTTTAATTTCAATGAGTTTTTAAAGTTGTCTGAAGAGGTCTTGTTTCATGACTTGCAATAATAGTATACATCTTCATTCTTTTTCTTTTATGCTAGGAACTGGAGAAAAAATATCTGGTATCACTGAGAGCTTCTGGCTGCTTACAAACATCAGTGTTTTATTAGAGGCATAACTTTCAGCGCTTCTTTGAAACATGTTGCTACCATGTCTTACGCTATTCCATTCTTTATAGTTTATGCAGACTGATTAATGAACCTAATTTCATATTTGTGAACACATGTCATGTAATGATAAATGATGCATCTAATACAGATGTCTGTCACTATATTTTAGTCCTGGTATGCCCTGCTTTAATTATTGTTGTGGAAATCTGTAGAAGTTTCCTTGGTGGCAGGTTCCAACCTGTTAAGGGCCATATGAGATACAAAATTTTACTAAATATCAGCAAAGGAGGCTCCTATATGCTAGCCAGAATATATCCTACTTGGTGTGATATTTTCAGTAAGTGACCAATGAAATTGAACTTGCTTTATAGCCGTCCATTCAACAAGAAGAACCATACCTGTCAAACTTGAATTAGAATTGATAGCCTAGAGTTGAGAGATCTAGTTATCATTATCAGTATTCTAAGGCAGCAGTTTTGCTATAAATACTAAATTAAGACTACATATACATTGCATGTAGAGCTGGTAACACCATCTGCAGTTCAGGTTTCCTGACATTTTCCATTTCAAGACCTTGTTTTCAGTTTCTTAAAACTGTATGCCAAATTTGAAATATTTGGGATAAAATTTGGCATGCTTTCTGTCTGAGATTTTTTTTTTTTAAAGCTATAATTTAAAATCTTTAGCTGTTTCCAGGAACAGAGTATGGGAAAAACATGCTGGTTATCTGTGCAAAAAAATAAGTAGATTTCACATCTGCTTTGCTAAGATACTTTGGTACCTTTGTATATTGGAGTATGTACTTGAAATGTGGAAGAGCATTTTTGGCATGTCAGAGATGCCCATGTTCTTCTATGAAAAAACATAGTTTGACCAAGTTGTAAGTCTTTGGAAACTTTGCTTTTTGAAGAGGCATAGTAAACTCTTATAATTTGCTTCTTAAATTCACTGACCACCCCACTTGGACTCATATGCTTCGTTGTAGGGATTGAGAGACAGTGCAGGTCTTATCCTGCTTTTGATACTCATGGTTACTAAAGGACATTGGAAGTTTCAACAGAAGAATTGAGAATAAACATGACTTTTGGGAGGACAGAAAGTTCCTGAACAAATGTGACATGGTGCAGGTGGTAAACTAGAATTTGAAGTAGGTTGAGTGACAGCTATGGAGAGAACTGATAACGTTAGACAAAGATGGAGAGACTAAGGGTGAAAGATGAAGGTTACAGGAGTGGTTGGTTAGGTGCAAGTAAAGAGAATTTGAGATTGAATAAACAGAATATAGAGGAAGTCCCCATAAGAGACCACAACGGGGTGCTTGGAGCAGGAATCTGGAGTAGGGGCTGGGAGACAGGCCGTGGGGATACGATTCTATTTGCATAAATGTAACTTTACAAAAGATGTCTTAAACTTGCTTCATGGGCTTTTCTATATGAGTACCAGGGAGAAATAGACCTCTGTGGGAAGTGATTTTACTCATACTCTAGAGGCTTACCTAGTGGAAAGGAACTCTGTAGTAGGAAGAGGCAAACACTGTACTGTAAAAGAGGTCCAGATGACTGGCATAGATTGAGTTAGTTTGATTTTAAATGGCTGAATTTTGGGTAAATTAAATACAGAGTCAGAGGAGAGAAACTGGCTGGGCATGAAGACAGGGACTAATGATAGCGAAAATGCAAAACTAGAACTAGTGCAGGGACTGGGTGGGGAGCATAAAAGCAGGGAGGGGAGAAGTTAGTTGAGCATGGCTGGACAGCATATTAGACAATATTCCCTTGCAGAATCAGGAACTGAAAAACAGCTCTATGGACATCTCAGAGCTCTGCTGTTGATGGAAATGCATTGGGAAGTCATACACCACAGACTTGCTCACAGGGTAGTGGTAATGCTGATCTTTATTGAAGTTACATGAGCTCTCTTAATGCCTATTAGAGTTGAGATCTACAGAACTTCTGCTTGACATGTAAATTTGGACAGAATCTATTTGAGGTTTAGAAAAGGAAGGCGGAAGCTTTCCTTTTACAGAAATAAAAATGCAGCTGGATCTTTGACTTTTGGGAGGAAGTTATACTTGAGAGAAAGTTGGCCGCAAGGGTGGACGTTATAGAGGAACTGGTGTAAAGGAATTAACTAGATAGATTCTTCTGTGCAGTTTTTGCTGTTGCCAGATGTCTGCAGAATCTGCATTAATTTCAGTTGTTGAACAAGGGGCTGTTTATTGTCAGTTAAATAAAACTGTGTGTGTAAACATCTTTCACTAGCATTTTCCTATTTGTTATTGTGAGTCTGAGCACTACTGACATAAATATTTAAAGACTATTTTGTTGTAGGCTTCTGTTTGTAAATCAGTTTTATATTTATGTTATACTGCGTGCTCATAGCAAAAATCAGCTGGGAATGGAGGATCAGGAGCTGCCTTTTTGATGTGTTAGGTATCCATCGCAGCAGTGTTGGATGTACTTTACATAAATGACTTTGAGTGTTTTATTACTAAATCAAGGGTTTCAAGAACTTCAGTGTGTGCTGCCTTACATAAATGGATCCATTTTTTGTTGAATAAGTTTATAGAATGCTTTTTTTTGGCTTAATGGTCTTTCAGTTTTTCTAGAAAATAAAAATAGTTCTCACCAATTACAAAATCACATAATACTTGTAATTACAAGAAAATGATATTTTAAAAATATTACAGAAATTCTAATTGAAATAGCTTAAATATCTTCAATTATAACCTTTTACGGTTATTTTCTTGTATTCTGTTTTGAGCTGTAGTCGATTTGCTTTATTTTATTCAAACAGACAACTCTTATATGAGTAAAGACCAGCATGGTTCATCATCTGAGAGTGAAGATGAAGCACTGGGTAAATATCATGAGGCCTTGTCTAGAACCCAGAGTTCCAGGCTGCCAGTGGTGGATGGCAGACAGCAAAAAAACTATATATGGGAAACCAGACAAAAATATAGTCCCCTGTCTGCAGAATATGATGGATACAGTAGTGAAGCCTCAATAGATGAAGGTAAGAGTGATTTAAAAGCATTCCTTTTATTCCAAATTTCGGAATTATGTTCTGGATAAGTAACTCCTAAACATGACAGCATGGCTTGCAAATAGTCAATGCCTGCAAGAAATATCCAGACATGTTTTCTATTTGTGCATGCTCCAAAAAATCAGCACAGACTTGTGCGCATTCATCTAGAAGTGCTGCAAATGATATACTATCTTGTTTTATTAAGTTTCATACAATTTTATCATTAGTCATTTTATTTTGGGGGGAATCAAAACTTTTGGTTTAGGAAAGAAACATGGCAACTCTTGATGAATTCTGTGATATTATAAATACAAAGATGACCTGTTCTTCCTCTATTGATAATCGGTCAAGTAAATGAAATTGGTTATTGGTGATGGTGCATATGGTCATTGCAATGTGCATTACTTGAATTTTCTGTATTTTTTCTTTTCTTGAAATCACGGAAAGAAATTACTACAAAGATTAGGTTAATAGAATTTTTCCATGGTGTTAAAAGTTGGATGTTTATTTTAAGTTAGGGAGACAACCTGACTGGCTGAGAGGCTGAGAATTCTACTGTCAATAATTTGTCAATATGTTTTTTTGTGCTGGAAAATAGCTGTATGTGAGAACTGTGTCTATAGGTATTTCACAGCATGAAAAGTGAACTTTGGTTGAAGTTACATAAAAGTCAGATTCTAATGTAGATACTGTACTATAGTAAGATATTTATTGGTCTCCCTTTAATATGTTAAAATGCAAAGGTTTTTTTAGAGATTGATAGTTTCTACATAAAAGTGGATACGTGTAATTAAAAGATGTCTGTCCTTAAATGTTCTATACAGTCCAGAAGTGCTTGAAAAAATTTAATTTTTCTACTATGTGATATAACTCAATTATATAAAAGTTTGCCTTTGAAATTAGTACATGGTCATTCATGATTCCAAGTTAAGAAAAAAAGGACATGAAAGCCATAATTGAAGTAAGTTGCAAAGTAAAGGATCCTTTTATGAACATTAGAAATTTCAGTTCTTTCCTTTGCTGATAAATTGTGGGAAGACTGGACGTTGGAGTTCCAGCAAATAGGGAGGGAGATGCAGAGGTGAGGCCAGGGGATGAGAACCAATCCTTGGACACTGTGATGGAGAGGGACAACAAGGAAGAGGAATAGTGAAAGTGCCATGTTTGGTTTTTACATCTACTGAGATTTATCAACAGTGTTGGTAGGGGAATATGAAAGACAAGATACTGATTTTTTTGTATGGCTTGTGTTGCTGTTGGGAAAGAATGGTGAAGTATATTAACAGGAGATGGAAAACTCCATTATTTATTATTATTAGTAGTATTATTAGTATTATTTATTCATATTAGTATTTATTAGCAAATAATACCAGATATAAATTATACAAGAAGACTACTTTCAGTACCCAGAAAAATGTATTTTTCTCTTTTCAAACTATTGAGACCGTTTTTTGAAATAATCATAGAGTAATTTATGTTGGAAGGAACATGTGACATTCATCTTTCTATTTCATAGTTGGTTTTTTTAATCCTACTTAGTTCATCTTCTCAGTGAAAAGTTCTTGATTCATCTGAGCTTTTTACTTTGGCTCAATAAGACTTAAAAGACATTGTGCTAGCCTATATCAATTTTTTTAATTTCTGGGATTTTTTTTCCCTAATAATTTCTTTCTTTTCATTCTCTCAGATTATGAAAATGCATAGTCACAGACTTTTTATCTTCTTCTGGGGAGTGAGATTTCCAGTCTTGACATCTATAGCGTGGTTAGAATCTAAGACAAAAGAATATTTGCCAAGTCCAAGTATTGCATCAGGAAAGTTACAATTGTTTCCCTTTCCCCCCCTCTTTTTTTTTTTTAATTTTTTTTTTTCTTCTATTGCTAAAGATATCTGTCACCAGCTGCTATCCCTTCTCAATACTCTTTCCATTCAGAAAGCTGGCTGGATGTAAAACTCGTTTCTATATACGCACACACACACATTCACGCTAAAATTAGTATGCAAATTGAATTTATTATAATGAGAGAACATTCAGGGTTTGGGAAAAAAAATAAAGCAAAAACTATCAAAACATCCTAAATCAGAAAATTGTGAATTTTTAACCACATACTTCTACTTGCAAAAAAGCTTTAATATACTGTCAGTATTTTTCTTTTACTGCTGCATGTGAGAGCATTCTCTTCCCACGTTTTACAAGGAATGGAGAATCAGCAGTTATTTAATTGATAGCCTGCAATCATTCTAGTTTTCTGCAAAATACTTGCAAATTAGAGTCAAGATTTTGTCTTATTTTTGTAATCCATTAATCTCAGTAAAATTATGTTCAATAGTATTAAAAAAGAATTCTGTGGTATTGGACATGGTAACAGATTAACAACCTAGTATTTTTCACTTCTCAGTGACCTGAAGGTGGCACACTAGAATAATTAGTACTTCCTATGTTCTTCCTAAATTATTTCAAGCATAAAAGGAGTCTTTGCACAATGATAGAGATGTGTTAGAATAGAGGAAAAGACAGAGAACGCCTCGTTGTGGGAGGTAAAGCTGCCCAGCCTAGAACTTTGATGAAAAGAGAAGGTGGAAACCTTATGAAGAAAGCCTGCAGTCAAAAAGAAACGAGACCTGGCTATCGCTACCAAACGATTCATGTGTGTTCAGAGAAACAGTTCACTGAATAGATGAGGTTAAAAATCTCTGATTCTAAGTGGAGAGCATCAACATTCTAGATGTTTCAGGGTAATTTTTAAAAATTCAAAGCTCCTTAAACTTGCAAAATAAATCTATAGACTACTTGGTGCCATAGGAATCCTGAAATGTTTAATTAAATAGTTGGTTTTTATGACTGCTGAAATATTTTTAGAAGTGTAAAGACAAATGATAGAACCATTTCTTGATTCTTTATAGTGGAGGAGGAACAAGCAGTGTGTTTAGTTTACTTAATGAGAGAAAATTGTCAATATATTTCATTTTGTGTGCTTCTTTTTCCTCATATGTACTTTACAATTTCTACTCCGAGGACTTCAGCTGTACTTCCAGCTTAAGGCACCAATCAGTCCACATGTTGGCCAAGGCTTGATTGTGTTACAGTGAAGTGATGAGAGGAGAGAATTGATTTTTGTCTCATCTCTATTTCCTCAAGCTCACTGCAGTAAATCAGCCTCTGATGATATCATTAAAAATTCCGTCAGAGGTAGAGTAATATAAGCCATGAAAATGATATTTCATTTTCAGAAAATTCTGTGTTATTTTCTTTCAGCTGTTAATCTCTATCACATGTTCTATCTTCTTGTAACAGTGTGCTGTGTGTTTTCAGAGGAGTCAGTAAACAGTTTTACTAATAACTGTTTACTCCGCACTCTAGTCTTCACTTTGCAATTTTGTTTGTTTAGACGTGTCTGCACCTTAACAGTGCACACACAAAATTTCACAATGAGACAAAAATATAATCTTGTCTTTATTGATACATGCTGTAAGCTTTGCTTGCATTGCTAAAGCCATGTCTAATATTAATATGTTTTCATTACTAAGACCATCAAAATGTCTGGTCATGTTATTTTGAGGTTCAGTTATTATCAATTATATAATTAGTTTATTACATCTATTTTCTGGCTTCACATCTTTAAAAATGTTTTGTTGTGAAGCCTGAAAATGCATGTGGCATGTTTTCACATCATTCTTTTCTCCTCTAGATGGCCATATTAATCTTTCTTTTCAGCACGTTTATATAGAATTGACATGGCATTTTATATAATATTTTCTATAGTGAAATGAAGATAGCAAGATATTTTGTGGGTTTTGTTGGTGTATTTTGATGATGGAGTATTCTAGTAGCACTTCAGTTCGTTCTATGAAATTTAGATTTTAAAATTTTGATTCACAAATACCTGCTTATGACCGGTGTCTGATCCACTTTATATATTTGCATAGCACATTTGATGCGCTTAGATTTTGATGAGTTTTAATTTATATTTTAAAAAACTATGCTTAGATGCAAGTATTTCTACAGACTCGAAGCCACTGGAAATACATAATTTTTGCAGTGAGCTCATTAGAAAATCAATGGTACAGAATGTTAAATGGTCCAGAATGGCAAAGTGAAGTGGTACAGAAGATATGTTTGCACCTGAAATTTCCTGTATAACCAGTAATGACAGTATTTCTTGATGTCTGTGTGTTGACTTAGCCCAGTCTCTGTCTTAGGCCCAGAGTTCTATGGTCAGGTAGAAGTTTGAAATCTTATTTTTACCAATAATCTTTGTGCTCTTTCTCCATCCAATAAAGTATGGATACTTACCAAAACCACCTTTTTTCCTTTTCCCTGATACATATCCTGATATAACTTCCCTTTCATTTTTTGTAACGTGCATTCTTGTGTTATTCCCTACCTTTTCAAATGCTCTTATTAGTCCATTGAATATGTCATATTGCCTTTATGTGCTCTCATTATTTGTAATATTTTGGAAGAGGGGTTAATATAGGCCGTGATATTGCACATCTATTTCAGAAAATAAAGAACAAAAATAAGGGAAAAAAAAACACAAAAAAAGAAGCAAAAATAACACTAAGATATTTGTGCTGACAAGATTATGAATTGAAATAGTGATCTAAATAAGGAAGTGTATTTATTTACAAACTTTATAGTAGTTGGCATTATTCCCTGTACTTTGGCAATCAGAAATATGTTTTAGTATCTATATTGGTCGTGATCTTAAATGGACCATACTTTCTTAATAACCTCAATTTCAAAAAAACTTGTATTACTGATATTAAACTAGCCCCTTTGTGTCCAGTGATGGCTACTTCCTGAACTTTAAAAACTCAAGCATTATACAGCCAAGTTGTATCTTTATCTCTGTAAGTTTCATAGGCAAGTACAATAGATTTTCTCTAAGGAAACAGTCCCTTAAATTCCTAAAAATGGATCTTTTTAATCTTAGAAATTTTAGGATAGATACATTGAAATTAGAATTTTGCAGGCAGATATCAAAAGCTGTAGGCTGTTCTTTGATTTTGAAATCAAGTTTCTCTGAATCCCTTGAGATGAGAAAGGTGTATGAGGGGAAGAAAACAATCTGGTTTTTTGTAGTTAATTTGCAATGTTCTTAAAGCCTGTCTTGCCCAAATCACCTCTTTAACAGCATTGCAAAATTCCAGATTAGCGAGTGGGGGGGATTGATCCCAATGCTGAAGCAAGGTGACATCATGATGGAAAAAGTAGTAAGTTCGCTTGCATACTTAGGGGTATTTTATTTAGCTGTAGTTTACCAGCTCAGTGCACTACAGATTCCATCTCCAGCCTATTTGGAAGTCTTTTTCTAACTTCTTAATTGATAAAGCCCCTCGGCTGAAGACATGTTTGTTCAGAGGCTCTATTTCTGAGATTGGCCCAAGTGCCTTACATTTCACAAGGTTTTTTTGAAACATATGGAGGCACTAAAAGACTGCAGTGAGAAAACATAAGTTCTCTTAAATGAGAATCTGCTGCTCTAGCAGGCATATGCTACTGGATTTTATCCATCTTTTCCATATTGTGAAGGTAGAGTATGATGTTATTTTTGTAGTTTATCTTCTCCACTTTTATTCTTCTCTAGGCTTTCGGCACTTTATGTTGATGTGTCTGTTGGACATATGTTTGCCTTGCTCCTCAGTGTCAATCTTTGCACGTGAAGGTGACTGTTCTTCTGGAATCTCTTGGATCTGATTCTTTATGCAGCTTCTTGCCTTTGCTTTCTCTCTTGTTAGTTTTCATGTCTTGGGAAAAGTCTCTTCACTGAACTACTTGGAGTATATAGAGAGATTTTCTTTCAGTATCTTCCCAACATAAACAGCAAAAGTTCTTTCATAAGCACCTCAAATCTGGTATACAGGTGAATCTCCCCAGTTTGTTAAAGCAACTGGCAGTTGTTTTCCTCAATAAATAACTTTTGTAAAGCAGGATCCTACTTTTTCAGACCTGTCAAGCTAAGGTGAAAGCCACTGGGCACGCTGAGAGAGGAAGAATGGATCCCTCAGTGAATCCCTTGATAATCACATGTTTTCCAGTTTGGTTTCTATTGTTATTTCTTGCATGTAAGCAGGTCTGTCTTCAAGTTAAGTGTGAATGAAGACTTACTGTTTTAAAATTGTGGAGTGACGGCCTCATTATGGTTGTATTGTGTTCCACAAAATAAGGCCATGAGGTGCTCTCAAGATTGGTCTATCTGCCTGTACGTTTCAGATGCAAAGAATTAGAGGCAAAGATGATGGCTTATGTAGAATAAGAGCTATGAACTAGTGTTCAGATTGGAAGACTGAAAGCTCAGTTGAATACTAGATCATAAATATTTATCTTTTTTTTCTTCTCCCCTCTAATGTGCTTCAAAGAAATTAGTTAGAAATGCAGTGGAAAAAGTATTTAGGAAGAAGTGGCCACTGATTTTTCTCTGATGTGTCTTCATCAGATTACCTGTGAGATCTCTCTAGTATAATACCTATTGGAAGAAAATACTTCTTTTGCCCTGCACCTTTGGATAGACCTAGTTATTCAAATAGTATATTCTTCAAGATACTTTCAAAGGGTCTACAGTAAAGACATTTAAGACAAATCTTAAGTAATCTTCAGAGCAGTATTTCCCAAAGGTTTCAGAGTGTATTTTGAAGACTGAGTCATGTTACAGCTATGAAATGTTCCAAGTATTCATACGTGTATCTCAGCTGATAGTATTTGTGTACTAGTAATTGATAACAATTCTTCATGCACTTCTTAGAGATATTTGGGAGAGAAAAGAGGGATTTTTTTTAATTACAGTATTTCTTTAGTTTATCCAGCTTCCTTATGCTTGTTTTCTGTTATGTGGACATCTATCCTTGACACTTGTAAGAGTAATCTAAAATCTTCATGTAGTATGGGAGAAAGTGCAGCAATGCCATGCTAGTGGTACAAAGTTCTGATCCCTGATTATGTGTGTCTGCCTCCTATTTATTGGTAAGTCAGAGTGAATCTTCATTGGCTCCAAGCGCTTAAAAATTGGAGAATGAGAATTTCTTGTGGTTTTGAAGCCCCTGGGGAGTGTGGCAGTTCAATCCATATCTATATCAAAAGAATATTTTAGGAATAGTTTTGTGTAGTACAAAAGATGCTCTTGTAATTCAAGGATCTGCAGTGTACCGTCCAGAGCTAATTTGATTTGCCTTGCTTTATATGTAGTTGCTCTGATGCTGTGTTTGGAGTTTTTCTTTAAGAGTTTCAAAGTACCTTCCCAGTGTATGATGGTAATCCTCTGTTACTCTTCTATATAGCAGAAGACAGTAAATTCTAGTAAGTATTTGAAATTGCAGTACTTTTCCCAAAAGTATAGTCAACTCAGCATTGCAGAAACTTAGGTCATTTAAAGATTAACTTTTACTCTGTCTTCCATTCACTTTTACAGAATTTGGATCATTTTGGTTTCCCAAGAAAGTGTTACCCTTTGTCTTTTGAAAGGTTCCTAATGGTAAAGAACCTTTCATGGAAGTAATTCACATATTAGACTATGATCATCTTGTGGTTATGGTTCTTTATCAGCATGAATGATGGACAAGCATAGTGTTTACAGAGTCTGAAGATCTGTAATGGGCAGAATTCACAGGTAGGGGTAGAAAGTATATGTGTCATTCAGTATTATTCTTGTAATTTTCTTGAAAAATATTAGAGGTGGCAAGACGTAAATGTGAAACTTATATGCAAAGGAGATCTGTGTCTGAGTCTAAATGCAGTTTGGAAGAGTATGGAGTTACATTGAGACCTTTTGAGTTGAAAAGCCAGATAGATGATGTCAAAGTTGTGCAGAATAAATATCTTGTTAACCAAAGGAAACACATGAACGTGCTTGATGGAATGAATTTGAGTAATTCTGAAATCCTGGATTTACCCCATGATTAACAGCGGAGATGCTGGAAAACATGTTAAAGTATGCATGTCATCTACTACTCAGAGAAGAAAACGAGTGACAAAACTCAAAGTGAGCGATGATGATAAGATTTTCAACAGGAAATTTCCCTTTCCAGCTAGACTAACTCCAAAGAGGAGGAAAAAACTGTCCTCTAATGGGAAAAGGCTTTTTTTCCTGATGTGCACAAGTGAGCAAAGCAATCTCACAAATTAGGTTCCTCCTGCCAGCATTTTGAAGTCTTTGAAGAAATACCCTTTGCACTGATGTGAAGGCTTTGAAGAAAGCCACCCTTAGCAATGTGATGTCTCTGAAGCAATGTAAATCATACATTAATAATTATAGGAAAGTTTCCATTTTATTGTAAACTTACTATTTTAATAAGCCATTCGTCTACTTGAACCTGGAATTTATGAAAGGATCAAGATCTGTCATTAACTGGGAAAAGTTTACATACATATTTCTGGCTGAAATAGTTCCTTGTGGCATTGTATTTGATACAGATGTTGTACATTAATAAAATTTATGTTTGTGATACAAACATAAGAGGTAGTACTATATCAGTGGAAAAGATCCCTTCCTTGATGAACCTAGTGCTTTTGCTGATTCTGAGAGTTCACATTGAAAACTGGATGTTTCTTGTATTAATATGATCAAAAAGCTCCTGGATATGGTCATTCTTTTTTCTTGGTTTTATGGTAATATCTAGTGATAGAGGGGAACAGTTTCTTTCATCTTTATGCGTGTATACTGTGAAACATGTCTGGTTCTGAGAAGTCCCACAAAACAGACAGAAGAAGGTACAGCTTTCAATCTTAGCCCTAATTGCAAAGATCCCATGACTCTGTTGTGGAATGAGTGAATAAGAAAGAGGATTGAACAGCAGACTTGGAAACTCTGTGTGGACATTTATTAGGTGCATTGGAAGAAGGAATTTTGCCTCGCATACACACATTTCTCTACTTACCTGCTGAGAATAGCCATGCTACTTGGTCAGAAGACTGGAGCAGTACTTATTACGTAAATATGAGAACTATAAATATTATTACAACTTTGCATAAGAATATTACAAAAGAACAGTTGATCAGTTTTTCCTCCGTAGCGTCTGTGGATAAATGGATCATTCTTACCTTTGACAGTATGAATCAAAAGATTTTTAACTCTAGTCTGAGATTAATGTTTGCCTCCCAGTTGTGCTTTTTTCCCCTAGCTTAAAGACCGTGTACCGTTAGGACTGGTTTTTATAATCTGATCACATTACGTTTTAACCATCTCTTGGGTAAAAGAGGAGCAATGGGCTATTTTAGTAACTGAACTCTTGTTGTTTTATTACCTAGTCAGTGTAGATTATTTTCCATGTCCATAGGTATCAAATTCATAGACATGCTATAACAGTATCATAAGTATTCTCTTGGAATTATTTAATGAATATTTTGTCCTTGTACGAGATGAACGTTTCCATTTTTACCTAATAACATGTATTTTATTGTTAGATGTCTATTTTCATAGCTACTTTAATACTGCGTATTATTTATTGGGACTATATTGTATCTGAATTAACAGCATGAAATTGTGTCTGTAGCTTCTGTGAAAGCAAAGATATGCTTCTTTTTTTTTAAATAATGTGCTACTTAAAGCATATTTGTGTTATAAAGTTATCTGAACTTCTAGGAATTACTGAAATATTTTTTCTGAGGGAAGGAAAAGCATGATATGCTACATTGAAGTCCTTTTTTTGTTTGTTTGGGATTTTTTTTGTTTTGTGGGGGTTTTTTGTGTTCGTTTTGTTTAGGGTGGAGTTTTTGTTTGTTATTTGGGTTTTTTTGTTTGCAGTTACGATTCGTCCACTGTATTTACAAGTAAGCTGGAAATAGATCCTTAGATAGTGTATTTGCCATGCTTCTGGTCATTTCGACATGGCTGAAGGTTATATGCTGTAACGGAATCATGGTCTCATGAAATTACATAGGAAAACTCAAAGGGAAAATTATTTTATTATGGAAATTCTGATTCTGGTCCTTAGGGAGAAGCTAGCAGACATGCTTAACTGGGTATAAGATTTTCTGTGTGGAGTCACTTATGCTCAATTCAATTAAATCTTTAAATTTGTAAATAGGAAATCCTGCTACATTCACCTTCCACACCACTTAATATACTGCCAGCATGTGTTTTTATGTATATATTTGTAGATTTTGCTTAAAAAGAATATAAAAATTTCCCAGTGCTCTCTTTGAAACCTTTGCACTCAGTCTTGTCAAACCATTCTAAATTTGTCATTAGAAGTGTTTTTTAAAAGATTTTCAGTTATTGTGAAATTCTATTTGTTGTAATTTTTCGAGAAGTTTTATGACATTCCTTTGCAAATATATCAATTTGTCAGATAAAGGTTAAAAATTAGATAAATTTTATTCATGTTGAAGTCACACCCAGCTTATTTAAAGGCAGCTTTGACTTAGAATTGCAAGCCTGAGGATATTGATTTGAATTATGCATGACTGTCTGGTATGCAGTTCCATTAGCCTGCTGGATGGATAATGTAAACATGTTCAGAATTTTAAGTATCCTATATGAGCGGCAGGTTAAAAATAGAGCTGATAAGAGCATGTGTATCTGAAAAATCCAAATCTGGAGAATGAAGCTACAAAAGGTTCAGCTCTTCAAGAGGCTGACTTCAGGTGTGATTTTTCTTTTCTTTGAGAATGCTCAGCCCGAACAAATACAGCTTATGTACATGGCTTGAACAGGTGACACGATTGCTGCTCTTTACTGCAAAGAGTTTACATCTGTACCAGAAAACACACTCGTAACCGAAGGATCTGGGCCAGCTCTGCATCTTTTGGCAAAAAAACAGGGGCAGCATCTGTTCTTGTTTAAATTGGTCAAGATTAGTGTTTAGACTCATTTCTTCATATCTTCAAGCAATCCTGTTTAGAATGTGACTTGATTTTGCTCAAACTTTCTGTGGCTTCCAGTATCTCATAGTTCCTGGTTTTGTTATATCTGATCTATTTGGTTATTTCTGTATTTTGGCAATCTATCATTTGGTAGTACATGTAACAATTTCTGAAACTTTGTGTTTAAATCCTCAGCACTAAAAACACTGTGTTAATAAGACTTAAACAGGTAATATCTTTTTAGAATTTTGTCCAAGTTCCTGTAAATTTTAAGAGGAAGAAGGACAATTCTGAAATGAAAAGTACAATGCTATCTATGTTACATTTTGTTACGATTTATTATACTTTGAAGTGTTTCTGATACACATGTAGCATTTTGGCAATTTGAGTTGAGTGAAGATCATAAAAAAATCTATTGCACTTATTTTCAAGATCTGGTGGATACAAACCAGAAAACTAGGCTTAATTTTGCATTAATTTGTAACTACCTTCTCAAAATTATTTTGTTTGGAGTGCTTCATATTTGGCTGTGTTCAATTCTGTACATAATGCCAGAGTTGAACTATTTTTAGATTATGAGACTAACAGGAGAGAATAATGATGCATTTTTCCTGAGATTTACAGTGTTTATTTGTTTACATCTTAGTATAGAAATAATCACATGAAAATCTACAAGTAAATGTATGACTTAAAAGCTGCTCTTGGAGATGAAGTTAATTGTACTGCTCTGATACCCCTTTTTTTTTTTTTTTTTCTTTTTCTGTCAAATCTTGGATTGTGAATTGTATGTTGTATGTCCACACAAAATTTGGCCAATAGATAACTCTTGACGAGGTCTGGTAAAATTTGATATTTTGAATTGATGGTAATTTTCCCTTATCTGAGGAATAATTTGTCTGTTAAGAGACAAATGTCTAATGCTGTCCTTCAGAGTAACTCGTCATCCTGTTTGATAATGGCTGTTATCTTTGACTGTTCTCAGAGCAAAATTCCTCTCCCTGATAATGATAACCACTGCTTTGGATCATCAGCTTTTTCTGGTGCCGTTTCCTTCCTGTTAACAAAAAGGGGCTTTAGAAGAAGAAACTTTGTGGAAATAAAAACATGTGTTGTCATTAGTGTTAGAGGCAATCTGTTGGACTCAGAGGTACAGGCAGCAACAGTGGCCATTTCCAGACAAGTTTGAGATTCTGTGGAGGAAGAACTTGAGAACCTGTTTTATGAAGGATGGTAAGAATGGTAGTTATTTTTTAAAAAGTACTACTGCTCAGAGAGGAATGGAGGATCTCTTGTGTGCTTTTGTCCACAGTGCAAATAATCCAGGAGAGTGTTATGGAGAGGAGCTGTATATATAGCATATGTCAAGGTGAATGTGATGGCAGGAGTACACAGCCATTGTGTAACTACTTCCACTGTTGCAGAGGCTAATATTTTTGTGAGTGGTTCCAACATTAAACTACATAACTAGTAATATTTTGGTAATACAAATGACTTACCATAAATACCACAATGTAACAGTCAATTTTGAATTCTTTTTCATTGTTCTCTAGCTTTCAATTAGTTCTAAATTTTCAGGGGGAAAAAAAAAAAGTGAGGTTTAATTACAGTTGAATGTTCACAGTAAAAGCATTATGTGGATATTTTTTGGCCCCAAAAGAGAGTATCATAACCTGCGAGAGTTCAAAGTTAAATTTAGAAGTTAAAAGAAATGCAGCTTATGAAATCCATGCCAATATACGTCTAACCTACAGTGACACTATTAGAAAAATGAAAACATTTAATATGTCTTTAGTTCATGTGTGCTTGTGGAAAACTTACCAGAATGATAGTTATTTCATAACAAGGATAAGAGTCTGGGGTTTATGCTTCACTGTCCCTGGCTCTCAGATTGTGCTGTATTTTAAAGCAAGACTGAGCTTGTAAATATGAACAACTCAGGTGAGTTTTTTTTTTCGAGTGTTCTGAACATCCTTAGATATGTTCAGATAACTGAGGAAAGGGGGCAAGAAGAGCATTTGCCTTCCCATTCTTCTCTGTCTCTCTAGTGCTTAGTTACCTTTGCAGCACTCATTTCTGACGTCTTTCCGTAGATTTAGTGGAGTGAAAGTTGGGAGATGGTTCTGAATGAACCTATATCGAGTTCATATCACAATAATTTATTTTTTTGTCGTTTTTTTCCCCTTTACTTGTCATACATTAACTCAGATTGTGTTAGTATCAGCACTGTTTTTATTAATCCTGTGTAAATTTTTCTGTCTGAGTGGGAGAGAGTATTTTGTTTTTAAGAAGGGGTCAGAATACAGAAACATAATGGGAAAATCAGTTTACTAACTGGCCTCTTCTTCACTGATTAGTACAAATTATTCCCAGCTTGTTGGAATGCAATTTGCATTTGAAAATGCCCATAATAAATTGGTATAAAGAGACCTAACAATTTCTGTTTAAGGGAGTTTTATTTACTCCATGCATAATCTCAGAGTTACATACAGTGTTGCTGCAACTCCTTTCTGAAATGCCTGCTGAAATTTCCTGTTTTACATCTTCAGTGGATATATTGATCTAGAAACACTTAAACTGTCAACTCAAAATAAACAGCAAACTCAGAATGATTCTGAGTACTCCCGGTTTCATTTTAACACTGTTTCAGGGTTGATCAGATTGAGTTGCTTTATGCCTGCACCTTTTTTTTCATTTTGTTTTCCTTGAGGAAAAGACTAGATTTTTAGATAGAAAACAACCTGCTTGTTGATTTCGGTACAAATGTGTGTGTGGCATTCCTAAATTTTTTTTGAGGGGGGACAGGGAAGAGGAACACTTCCAAGAGGTTAGATATTCATCCTGTATAGATGGCTCCGATTCCGACTGTGTCAGTTTTCTGGTGTTTGATAAGGCACACAAAGCAGTTGTGGGAGAAAGCATATCACTTGTATCCATGGTAACTTGAAAGATACTTTGGAACTCAAAGGGATAGAGTAAGCCAGAGTAATAGGTCTCATTATAAGGGCAAAATACATAAAAGGTTCAGGCATATGCTTTTAATTAGTTGCCAAAAATAGCTAGAATCAGAGACGATGCAATGAAACAATAATTCTTAGTGTTAGAAATGGGCAACATTTGAAATCTAAAGATGTGCTCAACTGAAAGGCTTTTATCTTACCATCTTATGGGTATTCGGTCCATGAATACTAATAGATTTGCTATGGTTTCTTAATCATGCTTAGGACATGAGAGCACACACTGATAAAAGCTAGTGCAAGTCTCATATGACTGCAAGTTTCAGAAGTTCCATAGTGATGTTAATTCTCGTGGCTGTGATGCAGCTTCTTATGAATAGCATGGGCAAAACATTCTCTTCCGTGCAGTGCTGCAAAATAAATGTAACGAGTGCTTCTATGTAGGGATAATAAAATAAAAAATTATTGAAAATGCAGATTAGTTTGAGATTGAAGATACGGTATTTTTCAGAAAAAGTCACTTTAATTAATTTTAAAATAGGGATGTAAGCCATGGGGGAAAGTGTGAAAATGTAATATGAAACTTGAATGGATGCACTAGGATTGAATCCTGGCGAACGAAAATAGAACAATGTATGAAGTAACAAATACAGGATATTTGAATAACCATTTTAATAGAAATATTTTAATACAGTGAATAATTTTAAAGTTTTGTATTTGAACAGCACTGTTCGTAAGGAATCCATCTTGTATTGCAGTGCAATTCTCCACATTATTTCCTCTGTTGCTATAGAAACTAATTCTAGTGCAGCTGTGATCGCTTATCAAAATTCTAATGTTTCAATACCCATTACTTATTTTGAGTTATTTAAATAGCCTTGTCTTACTTTGAATCAAACTGCACATTTCATCACTGCTGAATTGTTGACTGGTCAAAATGTTAATGCAAAGTGATAGCAAATGCTGGTTTTGTGTTTTTTCTCTCTGCCATCTAAGCTATCATACTTATTGTTAAAGTTTGAATAACAAGCAAATTAAGGCTTTTTCACTTGATAAATTATAAAGGTCAATATTTGCTGTCTAACATCAGCATTTAGTAATGGATATTACTTCCTCAGTGTAATCTTAATTATATTTAATATTTCATAAGCCTTAAATTGTTCATGCTACTGATACATTGCCATGGGCTGTGTGTATGTATATATGTGTGTTTACGTATGTGTATGTAAATTATTGTTAGGATGTTTTTAACTTACAAGTCTGTATCTTGACATGTTAATTTTATCAAAGTAAAAATTTCAGTGATACTACATTGTCTAAAGCTAGTCAGCCACAAGGTATACTGCAGCAGAATGTCCCCAGTTAACAAAGTATTCAGAGTGTCTTTCTCTTGTTGTATTATGTTTTTCTTTGGGCTTGAGTTTGGGTTGTTTGATGGTTTTTATGGTGGTGTGGGGTTTTCTGTTTGTTTTTAACAATGAAAGTACTGTGCTGGTAGGTATGTGTATTTGATGGAGGAGAGTAACTAGTGTATCCCGAGGAGCTGTACTTGCCTGTGAATTGTTAAACTACTGTATTATGGAAGGAGCTTCTAGGTATTTGAGATAACTGTATTTGAGATGATCCTTATCCTTGATTATTATAGTATAGAATTGAGTTTTTCAATATATAATCGAATCAATAAATAATAGGTTGTAAAGGACCTGTGGAGGTCATCTAGTCTAATCTCCTGATTGAAAACTAACTAGCCTCACAGTTAGACCAGGTTGCTCAGGGCCCTAGCTAGGAGAGCTTTTAAAACCATAAAGGCTGTTGATTACATAGCCTCTGAGTAACCTGTTCCGGCCTACAGCCACTCTTACTTCAAAGTTTTTTTCCTTAATCAGAATTTCCTTTGCTGCAGTGTACACATGTATCAGTTACATGTTGGTTTTGTATATAGTTTAGTAAAGTAATTTATTAATGAAGTAGTTTAAACACTTAATGCTGACTTTTGGGAAAAACCCTAGAATTCTGGTTATGACCCACATTAAGCACTGTTCTACTGAGTATGTTTACAATTGTAATGTTAAGATCTAAAAGTTTATCAGATACCAAATTATGAGAAAGAGTGGGATGCTGGTAGGTCTGGAAACATATCTGTATACTTCTAATGTTGTAGCAAAGCTACTGAAATGTTCCAGTAGTACTTTCCAAGATAATCACTGACGTTCTAATGAGTGTACACTAATTTCATGTAGAGTGAAATAAATAATTTTCAATTTTGAAATTATCATACAAACATTTTGCAGCTGTAGCTGTCAGACTTTGATTACTAATTAACTGCTGTGCACCACCTTCTTAAGTCTCTTATTCAGCAAGCAGCATCAAACAGTAATTTCAGTTTAGGGATATAAATTTTTTGCTAGTATAAGAAACACCCACGCAAAGCAAATTTTGATGGATATGCACGTTTTTACTCTCTCACAATGGCTAGTAAGTTTTATATTGTAGGTATAACACCGTGTTCATCACAACACAATTTTCTAGTTAGTATTTTGGGAAGTTAAATGGTTGAGAATGATATGCTGCACTCTGATCTTTGGTTGTTCAGTGCTGTTGTTTCGTTGGGTGGATGACATGGAAGACCAGTTCCTCTCCTACTGTTTGCTGAGGACTGAAGCATGATTCTGCAGACCCTCCGAGCCCTCTGTTGCAATATGCAGCTTGGCCACCGTTCCCTCATCCTCATAAGCTCTTGCATAGCTCTTATGACTTGTGTTATGGCTCAATGAAAATGTCTTCACCAGCCAGACTCATATTCATCGAGTCCTGTGAAAATGCAGAAAATTACCTGTTTTGTGAATTGTATGACAGCTATGGAAACATAGTAACAACTTTTATGCAAGCCTACTAAAGCAGCTTGTGTGTGACAGTGGGAGGTCTCAGAAGTGCCGCAAAGAAGTGCAAGAAATTTGGTTTTGAGTAATTGTGTTTCTTTATGCCTGGAGAAACTTGTTTGAGGCCTTGCTGGAGTGAGTCGAACAGGCTGACATGCTCCCTGCTGCTTAATCCATGCCTTTGCTGTGAATTCATAGCCCTCTTACTGGGAGTATGAAGGAAAGATACCTTGCTTTCAAAGCATATCCATTTCCTGTGATTTTCACAGTGACTCTTTTTTGCTTGCCTTTTTCTGGACAGTTGGCCCCAAAAGTGGTATTAGTGCCGTTATTCTGATACATGTTTTCTACAGGCACAAATATCTAAAATAGAATAGAATAGAATAGAATAGAATCATTAAGGTTGGAAGTGACCTCAAGGATCATCTAGTCCAACCATCCCCCCACCACCTATTACCCACTAAACCACGTCCCTAAGTACCATATCTAACCTTTCCTTAAACACCCTCAGGGATGGTGACTCCACCACCTCCCTGGGCAACCCGTTCCAATGCCCGACCACCCTTTCAGAGAAGAATTTTCTCCTCATCTCCAACCTGAACCTTCCCTGGCGCAACTTGCAGCCATTTCCCCTTGTCCTGTCACTAGTTATCTGCGAGAAGAGGCCAACCCCCAGCTCACCACAACTCTAAAAGGTTTTAGAGGAGTTCTTAAGCATATATAGACAATTTTCTTCTGTTGTTGACCTACTAGATACTCCTGTAAATGAGATCGTCCTTGATTTTTCTGTGTTCTGGCTGCTTTTTATTTTATTATTGGTGAAGCTATGAGAGCTGTTTCAAAGGCAAAAAATCTGAATTTTCTAGAATCCATTTTACATGAATACTCTAATATACTGCAGGAAATACAGTCCATTTTACTAAAGCAAGTCACTGAGACAGTATGTCAAAGAAAGAAGTGGAAAAAGTGCCTGAATGGATAAGAGAAAACAGGATCTGAATAATTACCACTGTAATTATTACCCCACTCAAAAGAAAAAAAGAATAGTAGATCTAAAATACAAATATAAAAATAAATGCTTATTCTGGGAAATGTCTTGCCCCTCTTGGAATGTAACTAGCTGTGTTCTCTAGGTTGTGCAATTTTTCACCTACAAATATGGATATTCCCACCCATAGACATCACTGATTTCTCTTTTATCTCTTTGCTCTGTTGACATTGCTTTTTTCTCAGATCTGAACTGCTTTTTTGTATGTCATGTGTTGTATTTTCTCCTTTCCTTCAGCTTTCTTCCTCTGTCATTTTTGCTTTGTTATTTTAGCTGTTTGTAATTTTTCATTCCTGTTTGCATCATGTCTGTTCTTTATTCCTCTCTTCACTCTTTCTCTCATTTTCTATACAGCTCTACTAAACTTTCTCCCTTTATTTCTTTCCTTTGTTCATTTACCGACAACCTATCACTTTTTTCTGAATAATTGCACCTACTTTCTCCTTTTGCCTTTTTTTTTTTAAGTTCTTCCCTTTTTTTCCCACCCTAATATTGTATTTTTTGTTTTTTCTTCCTTCTCTTCCACTACAGAGCTGATGATAATGGAAAATTCTGTGGGGGTAGATCTCTTAAGAAGCTAGTGGCTTGGAGGTTTCCATGTTGGTGGTGGTACACAATTCAGGTGAATTTTAGATTAATAATAATTTACACGGCTTGAAGTAAAAATAAAAAATAAATCAAAACTGGAAGAAACAGCTAGGGTACTAGTCTTAAAAGACTTGGTTTCAGTTCCATGCTTCATTGGAAGCTTTCTGTGACTATGAGCACTTCTGCACTAGATTCACAGTGATCTTTATTACCTTTTATTTAAACCTGTACTTTAGTTCACCATCTATAAAATGCCAAACACATTAACTTCTACTATTGTAGTACTATTATTCACTGTAATGTATATTTCACTTTATATATATATATAAAAAACAGTTATGACATACCCAAATTGGGATCTCATAGATCTCATAAGTAGATGGGCAGAAAATTTAACTCATTCCCTACGAAAATGATTCATGCAGAATCAATGTAGTGCTGCTCTGTGTTAGTGACTCAGTCCAGTGGAACATCGTTTGCACTCAAAATTGCTATGAAAATAAGGCAAAGGAGTCAAAGGAAGTTTTGTGTTCCTATTCTGGAAACAGTTCCCAATGGACAATATCTTTCCTGGTACATTCTCAGCAGTTAAGGTAGTAATAAATAGCTAAAATACCAGGCAACTTTACACTTTTTGTTTTTTAAATTACAAAATGCAGCTACCAAGGTGAAGCTGTTTTTAAGAAACCATGAAGTTACTGCATTTTAAGTTGCAGAAAGAGTTCTCACTAAAGAAAGTAGTTGTATCTTGTATAAAATAAAAGTATGGAGAAAAGAATGACAGAATTCTGATAATTAAGGAACACGCTTAAATGCAGTATATCCTGCTGAACAGGTCTTGTTTCTATCATCAAATGAATAATTATTGAGATCTTAGAGGTTTTTTCTATACCACATAGAAAAGTTTGGGTTTTTTTTGTCAAGAACATGGCTCAAGTGAGCCGCAAAAATATTAAAATGCTCAAGAAAATGATACCCATAACACATTAATCTTGCTTTCTAATCATGCTTCCTTCCTTCGTTTGAGACCAAATAAAATGAGAGCACAAACATTACAGGAATATTAGCTGTGTGTTGCAATATTTACTGGGAATTGATTTTAGACCTATGTGGTATCTTTTTCACCTTTTCAGCACTTTATCTGCTGATATCCTTCACTCTTGTGCTTAATACTGCACCTCTAGTAGTATTAAACTGAACTGGAATTTGAACTATAATTGAAAGGGAAAATTGTACTCAAATGAAGTATAGCTGTGACAGGAAAATATTTTCAAAGCTCACATCCAGCTGCTACAGTCCAGAGGTAGGAGGGGATGCTAGTATGCACACACTGGTCAGAAATGAGGTTCCTCAGGGGCCTGAGGTGGTTTACAGTGGGTGGAGTTTTCAAAGCTTTTAGCTGTTAAGCTCTGATTTTCTGTTAAGCTTTGCTAAATACCAGTAGAGATAGCTGAATTTGGGTGCATTTTCAGAGATGATAAAAGGTATTTCCTTGTCACCAAGATACTCCTAAGATTTCAAACCTGGTTGTCAATCACCTTCAGCAAGCAGACTTCAAGTGTATTTTAAGGGGGGGTGGGGGTGGATTTGGGTGGATTTCTATGAATTTACTTAACTTGTTAACTTTTTGGAAGTGATACTTTTCTAACAATTTTGATAACTTGGAAAAAATGAACAGTGAACAGAGGTGCAAAGAAAAACATGTTCATTTATGAAGTTAGCCAACATAGTGATCTGAAAAGTAGGGTAAAGGAAAGCTGGCTGCTCATAAAAATGGTAAAAGTAAAACCAGCATCTAAATGGAACTGAAAATAAGTTTTTCTACCTAAGAAGTTGAACAAACATACTTAGTACAGATGCTTTACCTAAGGAAATAAAAATAAGGAAAAGAAGGCAAACAATTTTACAATTTCACTGAAAGATCACTATTTCCAAAAAGTTTTGGAGCCGGATGTAGTTTCAGAAAAGAAGAGGTTTTGAAATCTCCTTTTAAAAGTTAAAAAAAAAAAAAAGTTCTGGAAAACTTACTTATATTTTCATTAATTAGAGATTAAAATATTCAACCAATAGGTTTAAGCTGTATGTGTATGTATTTTGGACTGCTGGAAAGTAAAAATACAGAACCAGGTAGCAGAGCTCCTTCCTATTCAAATTAATAGAAATACTGTATAAGGAATCAGAAAATGATACTTAAAGCGAAAGAAAATTAATTCAAGAGATGCTAATGTATAATTTTTATTGAAAGACGACCAAAATATTTGGGAAGGAAATAAAAGAATATCTTTGACAGCTCACTATAATGCTTTAATAATGTATTTGTAGTTTAAATGTTCTAATTTGGGTTAATTTTGGAAAGAGCAAGCTTGGAATTTTTCACCAGTGCAGTGCTTTTCTGTATTGCTCTGTGAAACAGAATGATAAATTCGTCCAAATCAGAAGTGCTCTATTAAGTGCAGAAAAGATCAAATTTCTTTCTTCAGCGAACTAACCCAAGATGTTGTTCCACAGGCTCATGATGTAAACGGACAAAAAAAAACCCAAAAAACCAAACCACCTATATGAGTATCAGTAACTTCAGTTGGTCTTAGACCCTCCCTGAGGTAGAAAATTGAAGCTTTAAAACCTGTACATAAAGATAATTTGACAGTTCTGGATTAGTTTTACTAAAAAAACAAAAACCTTTTTATTCCATGAATGACTGGTAGAATTACCCTTAGAGGTGAGGAAAATGCAGTACTAAGAACTTCATGTGACATCAGATGCGTATGGCAGGAATGCTGTTTTGATTTCTACAGGTCTGGGATTAAGCTCATATTATATGGAAATTTCCTAAACATTAGGAAACAAAGGAGAAGTATTTTTTTACTTAAGAAAAAACAAAACAAAAATAACCAAACCCAAACAGATAGGATTGTTTTTCTTGTTTACTGGTGAATTGCTTAATGCAGAAAATCATTCAACTGTGAATCAAAGTCTAAAATGTGGCAAATGCAAAAAGAAAGCTGATAAAAGATTTTTTTTTTTCTGTTGTCCATAATGACTATATACCACTTCTTTTTTCCATTAAGCAAGACTTATGTCATAACTCTTTTGGAAAAGAAATAGAGTAATGCGAAGAGAATTTGTTTTATTGTGAAATAATATATTTTTCCCCTCACAAAGATGCATGTAAGCTTTTCATTTTAAAGGAAGGAGAGCCCCAAGGTTTCATTCAATATTTAATGTTTATATTTTATACTCCTCATAATGTGGGGTAATTCAGTCAACGTAACATTTTTGGATGGTAGAAAAGTTCAAACATGAGAATTCCATTTGGACTGTCTGTGCTGCATATCAGAAACCTCTAAGGGTATTTAATCATTCAGAATAAGAAAGGTTTCTTTAATTTTTAAACATGTATTTCATTTTATGTTTTATTTAAATTGTCTTAACATTTACATAGAACCCCTTGAAGGCTTGAAAACTTGAAATTTACGTTAGATTAAAAAAATAAATAATTACGAAGCATCAAGTATGCAGAGATATATTAGAGGAAGAAAAGGTACTGTTTGAGTATGAAGATAATTACAAAATATGACTTGCAAAAAATATTAATTTATATAGTGGTTATTTGTTGTAAAGGAACTGGAAACCAGATTACAAAAGAAGTTTTGCATTTATGCTACCTTCCACAATAGCACGAATATTTAAAGAAGTAATAATATATATGCGAAGCTCCAAGTTGCAAAAGTGTAGTTAATTACTGCTTATGAGACAGGGGAATTAAAACCACAAGGATAGTTTCTTTTCCCATATGTTAAGAGATGGGTGTTCTTGGAATTACTCAGGAAATAGGGGCTAAGCCAGCTAAGTTTCTGCTGCTGCTGACAACCTTTGTCAAAATTAATTAAGATAGCAAACTCTAAACAGTGTAAACATGGAAAGGAACACCAGCAGCTTCGTGGTGCAGTGCACAGCCTAGCGTGGTCCTCTAGGAACCAGGACAGAGAGGAGAGATGACGAGCATGAGGACTAGGAAGTTCAAACAGTATCTGAAAACCTAAAGAAAAAGCATTTCTTCGTGTACCTGAACAAGTCCTGAAAAAGTTTGTGTATTTTCTCCTAGTTCCCAGTTTCATCTCATTTTGGCCGTGGTTTTATCGACAGCCCCTTCTGGTTGATGGCAAGAATATCGCCATCAACCATCGCCCCTTGGCTTTCAGTTGGTCCCCTGCGACTACTGAACACAGTTTAACCTTCATTGTTTAACAAACAGTGCTAAAAGGAAGGTATTTGTTTACTTCTGACGTAAATGTGCTAATGACAGTTTACATGCTGTAATTTCTGAGTTTACCAGCAAAATGCTAATCTGCTGGTGTTTGTCCAGTATTTCACATATAGTTCTGGTTTCTTCAGCTCTTGAGCAAAGACTTCACTATTACCACTGTATGAGTGTTTTCCCAGCCCACTAAAGAAGGATGAAAATTTTAATTAAAGCAGTTAACCCTTAAAAGATTGCTGTCAATAGGCAGATTTGAATAATCAACACACTGTATTCTTAATGTAGAGTTTATTAAATATTTGTTACTAAACACCATTGTTTCACTCATGCTATGATAATGCAAAATTTCACATATTTTGGGTGGAAAACTCGATGTGGGATCTGAACATGAGCCGACAGTGTGCCCAGGTGGCCAAGAAGGCCAACAGCATCCTGGCCTGTATCAGGAATAGTGTAGCCAGCAGGAGCAGGGAGGTGATTGTCCCCCTGTACTCAGCCCTGGTGAGGCCGCACCTTGAGTACTGTGTCCAGTTTTGGGCCACTCACCACAAGAAAGACATCAAGGCCCTGGAGTGTGTCCAGAGAAGGGCAATGAAACTGGTGAAGGGTCTGGAGCACAAGTCTTATGAGGAGTGGCTGAGGGAACTGGGGTTGTTTAGTCTGGAGAAGAGGAGGCTCAGGGGAGACCTTATTGCCCTCTACAACTACCTGAAAGGAAGTTGTGAGCTGGGGGTCGGCCTCTTCTCACAGATAACTAGTGACAGGACTAGGGGGAATGGCTGCAAGTTGTGCCAGGGGAGGTTCAGGTTGGAGATGAGGAGAAATTTCTTCTGGGAAAGGGTGGTTGGGCATTGGAAGGGGTTTCCCAGGGAGGTGGAGTCCCTGTCTCTGGGGGTGTTTAAAGAAAGGTTGGATGTGGTACTGAAGGACATGGTTTAGTGGGTAATAGTTGGTAATAGGTCCAACTATCAGTTGGACTAGATGATCCTTGAGGTCTGTTCCAACCTTAATGATTCTATGATTCTGTGATCTTCATCCTGTTAACTTTCTTTTTATCTTTCCCCTGTTGTGGCATTTTCTGGCTGGTAGCAACCTCAGGCTAAACCCTATTTGGTTTCTCTGTGATTATTCCTTTCTTCCAGGTATGGGTTATATGTTGACTTGTTTTTCACCTTGTCTGATCCAAAATGGTACAGTAATTAAGTATGATTAAATGCATTGGGGCAACTGGCAAAAATTATTTCCTATCTGCTTTGAGAGCAGAAAGTTTCCTGGGAAGCTTGCATAGAAACCATGCAATAATTAATATTAGATGTAACTATTTGCTTGTTAAAGAGTTAACTCTTTAGCAGATGTTATTAGCCACATTTAGTGGTCTTTGGAAGGTATTCTTTGGTTTGTGACAGTATAAAGTATGCACAAGTGTAACAGTGTGTAAGTTTACACCTTAAATGAAAGGTACAAGGTATGGTATAGACAGCGATTCTGTGTGTAAATATGCAACAGTTCAGAACATGCTTTCCTTTCAGCTCCAGATGTTTTTCTCCAGTGCAACCAGTGACAGGCCAGCATGCATTAGCAGTGATTTTTTTTATCTTAAACTTTGATACATACGCAAAATGTTGTTGACGGATTGATTGTTGAAGTTAGTTGTTACTTCTGTGTAATTTTTAAGGAAAATCTCGAGTATCAGATACTTAGTGTTGCTGTATTCACTTACGTCTGTGGTAGCATTTGTCTTTGATATCATTGGTCATTAGAATGGCTTCTGAATTTGCAGTATTTTCAGAGCTCCATAACATGAAATGAACATTTTATTGTATCCTGTACTGGGGGGAGGAGCGAAATTAATTTAGAATGAGATGTTTTAACTTTAAAAATTAATTTTTAAAACTTTGATATCTTTTTATGTAGAGAAACCTTTTGTTCAAAAACAGTTTATGCCTGTTTAGACAGAGGTGTCCTTAGATTTTTAACCCTGGGTATTTGTTTTAAGAATTTACATGCTATTTCTCTTTGGTAAACGAAATTTTCAGAAATAAATAGTTAAAACCAGCCCCAGTGTTTCAGCTTTTTCTGCGATTTTTTGAATCATGACTGGTTAATAAGAATTTTCTTTTCTGCACTTCTTCCCCGCCTACATTAAAAGTACCTTTTCTGTCACACAGCCTGTGCAGTTTTCCCATAGGGACATATAATGGAGTTCATCAAAGTGAAAAAAGTGAGTCACACAGTCATTTATTTACTCATGTAAGACAATAATGGTGTTGATAGTTACCCGGACATGCTTTCATTTCTTTAAATTGTGGAAAAGCTGGAAGTTTAAAAATCCTTGCAGGCTAGACTAAAGTGAAAAGAAAGAAATTAAGTTATAGCTGCATGGTGGTTACTGTCTCATTTAAAGCGTCTGTTCCAACCTTAATGAGAGCAGAAGTGTTGTTGCTCTAAATTTGCTAGAATATCTAATTATATAAATTATGAAAAGGAAGTGCTGTTTTTATGGTATAGAGAATCAAAGGATACTTATGATTATTTTATTATGATTAAAATATCAGTTTAAATTCTAAAATGATGTCTATCTAATTTCATGGGCACGAGGTTTTTTTGGGGGGTTTTGGTTTTTGGTTTTTTTTCTTGAAAAGTGCTTTTCCAGATCTCTCTGGGAAAAAAACATTTGCAGATGTTTTGCAGGTAAAGCTTTCTCACTATTCCTGTTGCGTATCTGTTACACTGATGTCTACGTTTCAAGTATAGGATTCCCTGCCCATTCTGTCTTCCTTTCCAGCCCTGTGGGACTGGAGTTTCAAGAGCTAGTGGCACTGGGCAAACTAACAGCGGAAGACCTTTTGCATGAGTGCTGTAAGAGTAACTTGGAGTCACTATGAATGGTAGGCTGGCTCTGATGGGTTTATCAGAGAAGAGAGGATTCCTGACTGTGGTATCACCTGGTAGGAGTGCTTTGTGGTGTTTTAACTACTCATTTGCCTTAGTTAATGCTAAGATGAGTTCCATTAGGAGCCCAGTGAAACAGCCCTGTATTCCCCAGTTAACTCTGAGACTTCTGCTTCTCTGTGCAGTAGATATGCTCCATAATGAGCTGTCTTGTCCTTGACCTTCAGTTACCCAGCTTTGGGGATTGGCGGTGCATATGGGCTCCCTTCTAGCCTATATGTCTGGGTTTGCTTCCCATGGACAGTGTGCACCAAAACCACAGTGGTTTGGGCTCACATCAAATACCAGAAGCCGAGAAATGTTCCTGCATGCCACAGTCAGATACAGCCCAGACTTCCAGAGGAAAGAAGAACGAAAGGGAGCCTTTTGCTAAGACTGTGTTTCCCAAGAGAGCCACATTACTGTGTTTTCAACCTTGTTACATACAGGGTAGCTCTTAATGCGTACTCTGTTTATGTGATACATTGAACAACTGGTAATTATTTCTGAAGCAGTTAAAAGGTTGATGTACTTGGTGAGAAATCAGGAGACACAGAATTTGATGATGAAACTAAGATGTACCACCTCTGTCATGCAGGAAAGATCAGTTTCTTTCTTAGATAAACCTGAAATCAAGGTTTATATTGTTCTAATGTTAATACTTCTGTTAACTTCTTGTTTGGTAGATTTTTTCTATGAGTGAAAGTGGTATGTCTGACACCAGAAAATATTGTTGCTGTAAAATTTTTGTGTGTAAGTTAATTCTACGTGTGAGGGATATTGAAATCTTCATTAAAACCTCTACAGAAGATGTAAGCAAAGTGCGATACAAGTTTTACCTATCCTTAGTAATCGTTTCATTTCAGCTACTGTACACCTTGCTATCGTTTCCCACCTCCACTCACTGTGTAATGCTGTGTAGTAAAACACGAGATAAAAAATTGAAATGTAATTATTTTGAATTAACTTTCTGTGTCCTTAGTCATGCATCCTGGGTTTATTTTTTGAGGACATGTATAACACCATTTCTAGCTAGCTGGTGTAAGTCAGAAGCAAAGGTGGTCAGCATCAAGTATTCATCCAAAGCACAAAATCGCTCACAGTCCTTTTCCACTGTCATTAGGGACTAGACCTCATGTCTGACTTCTAGACACTGGGTACGTACCCTTTCTTTCAGCTGTCCCTAACAAGTAATAAAGAATCTAAGACAGTGCTTTCCTTGTGAAATTCACCGGTGATTAGAGTTCACTTGTGTGAAAGGGCTTGTGTCTGCCTTTATTAGTGCCTTATTTGTCTTCAGAGTTTAATTTAGTATCTCCCTGGGTGAGCAACAGCATGGGAGGTAAAAGTTTGATATCGTGGCTTTAGGGAGTGCATTTTGTTTCCTTAATTGGTCTACATTCCACCTGCGCAGAATCTGACTTAAGATATCCAAAGGTTTTTGCCAGGTAAGCATTCCTGAAATTCAAGCCTAAAATTTTTGTCATGTCATATTTCTGCTGTATTTATTTCTATATGGTTTACACAGTCCATTGTGACTATATATTTAATACTTTGCTTTTTCCCACATCTCTTTCATCTGAGAGATCATTTGTTTCCATTTTTAAACATGTATTTTTCAGTAGTATTTGTTATTTGGCATTTATAGATTTTAAATACTCAGTCCAGGTACTTGGACTTACCATTTTCCACAGAACTGTTTCAACAGTAAATAATCAGAAAGTAAGTAAAGAATTTTCACTTATTCTCAGCAAACTGCATTCAGAGGATGAGAAGAACACCTCCGCTAGATGAACTGCAGCCGCCTCCATACCAGGATGATAGTGGTTCTCCTCATCTTTCATGTACGCCTTCTGAAGTCGGAGACAGTAAATGTGAATTTTCCCAGTGTAGCAACAGTCCAAGATGTTCATACAAGTGCCCAAGCGAGGGGAGCACGGGACATGAAATAGAAAGCTTTCATAACAAAGGATACGAAGAGGATGTACCGAGTGATAGCACAGCTGTCCTTAGTCCAGAGGTAAATGAAAACAGTTGGGTGTTCTGAAGCATCATGCAATGCAACCTTTGGAGAGATATTTTTTTTTTTTTCCCCCCGTAAAGATCAGTATATAGATATACAAACACTAATGTTGCAGCTCATTCATTAAAAAAACAGTTAGTTTGTTAAAAAATATTGCAATAGGATTTCACATCGTTCTTTGTAGTTATCTTTATGTTCAAACAAGTTCCTAGTAAGAGTGATTTTTTTTTTTTTTTTAAACAAGACAGAAAACTTCATCACACTATAGGATTGGAGTCAAAATTCTTTTTCTTCCACTTAATTTTTCAGACAAATATAAAAAAATTTAAAAATCTGTTAACACTTTTCAAACTGAACACGCCATAATGTAAAATGTCTTTTATGAAAAAAAATATTACAAAGAATGTTCTTAAATTGTTGATGGTAGCATAGAGATTTGTTCTGTTTAATTTTCCTTTTTGCCTGCTATAAACTGTTATGCTATCTATTTATTTTTACTATGAAAAAAATATTTTCTGACACCTATTTCCTTGAAATGTCTTTACAACCAGTTCCTGCGCTGACATCTTCGGATAAGTCTACATTAGTGATATAGTGTGCAGAAGAGGCGCTTTTTGGTACAAATTTGTCTTTGCCTCTACCTGAAGTTTTGAAGTGCATGTTAGGGAGGGCTCCTGATGTGCCAGCAGCTGTTTCTGTCTTGGTAAATTGATGTTGCATACGTGGGGTGTTGGGGCAACATCTGGAAGGCCCACCTGCTATGCGAAGCAAGGTTCTCCAGTAGCTAGCTGTCTGCACCTACCTGATGATCAGCTAGGACCACAATCTGTATGAACTACTTTGCTGGTAAAGACATAGTGTGTACCTATGGTCCTTGAACCCTAACAGATTGCAGTAAATGTAATCCCAGTTCTTCCCGCTTTGTGTCACAGCAGTCCTTAATGTAAGCGTACCCTGGAAGAAGTGAGAATACTGCCAGCTTTTTTTATAGCCATTCAACAACTTGAAGAATGAAACTTGCAGTGGAATGCATTCCCATAGCTGTATAGCAACCAGTTTAAAATAAGAACATAATATTGTTTAATCCAGAAGGCTTTATTGTGGCGTCTATTCATTTACATGAATAAACGTATCTTTGATAATAAGAAAATGCGCAGGAAATCAATGTTTTACCTACTTGGAATAACTTATAATAGGAACGGTAGGTTGACCTTTACTTGTAAATATTTTGTGTTTCCATATCACTGTCCAACTGTTTTAAAAATATAGAAGATTAATATTTTGAACAAAAATTTGAAGTGACAATAAACAATTTTAAAATGAAGTTTAAAATACAGATTTAGGACTGATGCTGTTTACAGAAAGTTCAGAAAGTGTGTTCAAAACAGACACGTCTTACACAGTACCTTAATAAAGCCATGATAATTTTTGGCACATTTATGAAAACCTTGTGGACTGCAGCAAGAGCTGCGTGTACAAGCAGGTGTCGTAATTCCTGTGTTCTCTGCTGGCGTCTCACCGTGCTCTCAGTCCCTAGCCGGCTCTTAAGGCACTATAACATCTTAACTTAAAAATGTGCCTATACTCACACTGAAATAAGGTAGCTCTATCTTGTAACAAAAGTGTGTGGATTTTGTCATGTGGGGCACGGAAGAAGAGATCATAAATACAGCCTAATTTAGTCTGAGCTCTGTCTGATCGGCTGTCGGCAGTATTGGCCAGGTAAATTCTTTTGATTTCTTCTTGGCTGCTAGTCAGCCATCTCCTCAGGCTTTCGCTGTTTAATTACCTTGTTTATGAAATGAACAAAAAGATCATAGTCACTTCGTATTGCTTAGAGAAGCCATATATTTCCACGCTAGATTTAATAATGGAATACAATAAATAAATAAATAAAAGCTGCTTTTTCTTCTTCTTCTTCAGGATATGTCAGCTCGAGGATCATCTTCACAGCTTCCTAAACCTTTTGATCCTGAGCCAGTAGCTAAATATGGCACACTGGATGTGACTTTTGACTATGACTCACAGGAACAGAAGCTTTTGGTGACAGTGACAGCTGTCACAGACATTCCCACATACAGCAGGACAGGTGGAAGCTCGTGGCAAGTACACCTAGTTCTTCTCCCTATAAAGAAGCAGAGAGCAAAAACCAGCATCCAGCGGGGACCGTGCCCTGTCTTCACAGAGACGTTCAAATTTAATCACGTTGAGTCTGAGATGATTGGGAATTATGCAGTTCGCTTTAGACTGTACAGCGTACGTCGCATGAAAAAAGAGAGGATTGTGGGAGAAAAGATTTTTTACTTAACAAAATTGAATCTTCAAGGGAAGATGTCAGTGCCAGTGATACTGGAACCTTCTTACAGTCTGTCTGTGAGTATTAAATGAGGCAGAATAAGAATGCAGTGATATACAGTGTCCTGAATTTTGTAAGAATAGTGTGTATATTTATAGAGTCATCACATCCACTCAATTTTTTTCAACAGTCGTAGCACTGTATTAGCACAATGATAATTTCCTTAGAGTTTCTGTAAGTACATTCACTTTCCACTTGCAAAAGCTGCTCATACTTTTAATTACTTAGAAACTGCCAGTCTATAAATAGGGATATGCTGGTGGATACATGTATATATGTGTACATGCAAATACTTATCTGTGTATTTAATAGTATAATCTTTATTCTGCTACCCACAGCATTTCAGTTTAGAAAAAAAAAAAGGGGGAGGGGGAAAAAAAAAGCTGTACTAGCAAGTGCCCTCCATCTGTTGCAATTAAATTTTGGTTGCAATAGGTATTTTCCTTTCATTAAAGCCAAATAGGAAAGAGGAATTTTGAGAGCACAAACCCATTTTTAATAACTTCAGCTTAGGACCATATAAATAATTGATTTCTCCTTCAGTCTGAAGTGAAAACTAGTGTGAAAAGTAGTTCAAACTGGAAAGGATTTTTGTTTACTGAAAAAAACCCTACCTGACAAAATTTTTTGTCCCCCAAAATTACTTTAGTATTTTTAATAAAGCAAAGCAAGAGTAATTAAGGGTAAATGTAGGTGTCACTATCAAAAACCACAAGACATCACTGCGTAGGTATCACTATCAAAAACCACAAGATACCACTGTATGGGCAGTGATTGGTGTCTCCTTTTTCTTTTTTTGTAAGGAGTTAAGTATGCTTTTGTCCAGAAAGAATGGTCATGATGTTGTGGTCAGGGTTTCCTAGACTAGGAGTGCTCAACTGCTCGTTGCTTAAGAGCTGCATATATGCTAAAAAATGGACTTCTGAGGGAAAGAGAAGGTGACTTAGCAAGGGCATCCTTATTTGGGACATTTTATGTGTTTTGTGGTGGTTTTTTTAACTGTCAATAAAAAGAAAATGAGAAGGGAAAGAAAGGAAAAGATTTTTCAGGTGAAACAATGCAATTTATTCTGCGTTTCAGAAAAAGTTTGTATCAATTGAAATGACATTTCTGTTGAACATGAGTGTTACAAAAGACACTCAAAATAAAATGCCATTGTATTTAATGACTAAAAATATATTAGTTAGAATTAATAAAAGCTGACACTAAAACTTGGATCTGATTGAGGATCAACTGACAACAAAACAGCTTTTTTATCATTCCTTAAGAAGTACAAATCAGTCTATTCCAAGGATGAAGTGAGCTTACCCAGTGTGAACTTTCCTAATGCACAGTTTTCTAGTTTCACAGCTGGGAAAAAAAGCACCCAATGAAACAAAAGATTGAATATTGTAAATGTACTTGGGAAATTTGCATGTGTTTTCAATAGGTTCCGGTATAAAATTTACCGAAGTCAGTGAAAGAGGCCAATGGATGGGCCAGGCTTTTGAGCGACTGGTATATCCCATATGTGCATTCATTCTTCTTCTGTGTTATTTTCTTGAGCTTTTGTGGCAGGGAGAGTAAAAATAAATTCCAGAAGGCATCAAGAGACAAAACCCCCTGTTGTTTATTTTCTGTGATGGTAGGAGATGCCGTATCTGCATTTCCTCCTCATTTTTTTTTTGGGAGGGGGAGGAACAAGAAAAAGAAATATTGGTAGGAAATGATAGTATCTTCCAAAGTTTGTTGCTGTCTTGGGGTGTAGGCAGATTTATCTTAGCCCTACCTGTTGTTGGAAAGGAACCTTCATAGTCGTAGATGCTTTGAATGAGGATCCATGTTTTTTTGGAACTACACAAATCAGTTTTCAAACCTTTGAAAATTCATTTACATCTAGGTTTATCTGTATTTTTCTGTTATTATTTATAGCCTTTATAATATTTTGTTATTGAGTAGATCTATTACAGGATTTAACATATAGTTACTTTGCAAGATTGTTAAAATTTATTGTGTTTTGAGGATGTGTGACTGGAAGGGGCTGGCATCCTGGGTCACTTGAGGTCGAACCCTTGTTATTGCAGACAGCCAGGTCATCCTGATCACAAAGGAGTAAAGTGTCACCTGAAAACATCAGGTTGTTTGATTTCATGCCAGCATGGTTCTAGAGCTTGTTTAGTTCTTACCCTTCTCAGGTGTTTGCCTCTGGGTTTATTTATATACATTGGTTGCATTCCTTCTCAACAGTCCTTTTGCTAGAATAAACCAACAACAATCTTTACGTCCAATTAATCATAAATGCCAGGCAGGAATTATTTAACAGGAGAGGCTAAGTGTTGTTTCAGTTCGGAGAGATCCAGCTGTTCAGAGGGTCTTGTAGTTATAAAATCCATGATGAGGTACATTTTAAATTCTGAATTACATTTGCCTTGTTCCATTGCAGAGTGTTTTGTTGCGGTGAAGTGTTTCTATTTGACAGCTTTTTTACAAAGATATTTCTTGGACACATGACAGTTGCCCTATTTTTTTCCACTGCTTCTCATTATATGGATTATATTATATATTAAATATACCTTCTGTCACTGAAACTTCCTAATCCATTGAAACATCTATGCTAATCTCTTCTGCAGAAACATGTTTTATTTGCTTCTGTCTGTGCCTGATATTATATTAATGTATTTTATTAGCTACTCATCTCCCTTCTGATTGTAAAAGAACAGGGAAGTTCAGTATTTTTTCAGTTTTACCTTAAAACTATTCACAAGGGAATCTGGTTAAAGGTAGACCAGAAAGTTCAGTGCCTTTGAAACACAGCGGTATGCTCGCTGGTATGTTCCTCTAATAGATTTCAATGCCACACGTGACTTCAAATTTACAAATGTATTGACAAACTATCTTTCTCACCCAAGATTTCACCCTGTTCCTCACCTTCCTACACTGTGTATGATGTCTTGCACTAGCAGCAATTACCCACAGTCCTATTCCCGTTTTAACAGTCCTGCGTTGGTGCAGTTCTCCCACATAACAGGGAATTCCTCCTCAAGCACTATCCTTGTCCCCCTTATTTATCACAGCCTTCCTTCCAAGTTGAGTGTGTATTTGAGTGAGAAAGAGGCTGCAGAACCAGTATGGTCTAAGCCAGAGAGTGGTTGTCACTGTGGTCTGAGACCGTCCCTTTCAGATTTGGTAGAAGGTGGCTGTTACATCAACAGTAGCAGGGCTGCACGTTGTGGCCTTGTCTGAGTAGGTCTTAAGAAGGCAGACCTTTGTTGATCCTTTTAGAGAAATTTTCCGTAGTCTACGATGTAGACAAATTTTTGTTCACTTGCCTTGGAGTTTAGGATCTATTGAGATGATTTTTATTTTTCTTCAAGAAATCTCCATGAGTTTTTTTTAGTTGCTCTTTGTTCTTCTTCCCCAAAGAAATTTTCCTGGCAGTGAACATGAGCCTCCAGTATGATGTGATTATAAAAGCATACAAGCAGTTTATTGAGTGAAATCTCTTTCAAAAAGATTAAAAAAAACAAGTGTAATCCTCTTCACCATCTCATACGTTGCTTTTTGGTGTTGAATAACAACAAAAATCATGTTTTATATTTTCTGATTGATCTTTGAATGTACAAGTTGAACAACCAAAACTTGCCTCCTCCTGCTAAGCAGATTTTGTGTACTGTCTACAAGATGATGTTTGCTGTGGAGAATTAAATTTCTTTTTCTTTCTTGCCATAATAATCTCCGTTTCTAACACTGAACTCCCAGATGTGATTCCTATTACAAAGAATGGATGGTGTAGGCAATCACGCATGCTTACAGGATTATTCTGTATATCTTTACTATAAATATCTAATAGTGTCTGAGAATTATTTTAATTACGGGTTTTTTGAGTGAAGGCATTAATGTGTACAATGTATAAAAACGCTCACTCTTGCACATGCACGTGTGCTCTCTCTCCACTTTGAGGACAGTGGTTAATCATCTAGTTCTTATTTGTTTATGCATGGTGCTTAAGGCATTGATTCCACGTTACCCTTTATGTGTGGCAGATCTTCAGTCTTCTTTCTGATGAAATTTTATCATTTTATAAACTTCTCAGAAAAAAAGCTTTCTGAGTGGCATTTCTGTCTTGGGAATTCTTGGCCATTATAGAGTTGAGCTGTCAGGTTTTGTGCAAATCCTGATATTTTAGACCTATTGGTGACTTTACTACTGTGTTTGTAAGACATGGTCTATCCAGAATTGTATTTGGAAGGATAAATACTAAAATTCATCTGTATAAACATGTCTTTACTAAGTAGCAGCTACCAGTATGATACTTTAAACAGCTAACAAATAGATTTATTCATTAGCTACAGTTAATGAATAAATTACTAAGACGTGTTTAGGGGAAAAAGAAAACCTGAAAAGATTTTCTTCATAGTATTTTATTTAACTGGAATTTTACCTAAAAGGATCATTTCCTATGTGATGGTGCATAAATGCTTTCAGTTCACTTGTAAAAATTATCAAAGTAAGGGGCAATTATCTTTAAAGAGTGAGCACATTCTTATCCTGGGAATAGTTTGCTGAATTCATTGGAGTTAGTGGTGTAAAACATGGAAGATCAGAATTAGTCCTTTGACACAATAAGAGAGATGACTCATGCAGTTTCTTTGAAGAAAATGATTAGGTGATCGGAAAGCAGTGATCCTGTAACTATCAGGTTCTTCGGCAGCCTCAGTGCTTGGCAAATGGACTCCCTGCATTTGGCTGATTGTGCAACGTTTTACGGCAGTATGGGCGAGCAGCAGCCGTTGACTTCTCAATGTCATGGCTGCCTCAAGCTGCGTGCCTTTGTGTGGTGTTCCCAGAGCACTGCTCCTGGCAGCTGAGAAGATAAGCGCTAACCCATGATGCTCTCTTACCAGGCCTTCATCAGGGTATGGGAGGACGCGGAGAACCCAAAGACAACTGTAGTTACTGTGCTCTAAAACTAATGGTATGTCTGCACTGTTCTGACAGATGCAAGTTTCAAAAACTCAAATAGAATCTGACCAGATGATAAGGACCTTCCACTAGACAAATTCAGTCATCCCAGTTAAAACTTAATTGGCTTTCCAAATTAGTGCTATTTCCTCCTAGTTTTTCTTATGTAAATAGGTCCATTCATTCGTGGCCAATTTTGGCATGTAATTAATTTATTCACCCAAGAAACACTGGGCTAGGATTGAGACTGTGAGGCTGTTTCAATCCCATGTAGAATACCCTTGATACTTTGTAGAATTCTTTTAGATAGTTTAAGAATTTTTTTTTTAATTTTTTTTTTTTTTTACAATCACAGCTCTTCTCAGGTGACTGCAGCCATTCTGTCATCTCAGGAGCAAAATGGTTGACCAGTTTCAACATCTACTTCTTGTTTTTGATAATTGATTACTGTCATGGAGGGTGATATGGTTATTTCTGTCACAGACTGAACAAGCCTCTTGAGCAAGCTATCCAGAAATGCTAGAATGTTTCCTCAACCTATACAGAAATTCATATCCAGTTATTTGAATGAATCCAGAGTAAGAGACAAGAATCCTTGCACGTTCTTTTAAACTCTATAATGAAATTCAGTACTTTTATGAGTTATTTGCTGTCTCCACTTTGATCGAGAGAAGTATCTTTGTCATTAGGATGCTCTGCCTTATACCATCGTAGACCATATTCCTATATTTGTCCATTGAAAAATCAAGTCCATGACCAGTTCAGGAAGCTTTCCACAGAGCAACAATTCAGGGTTTGTCACTCTGCCATGCCCCCAGTCAAGTGACAGGCAGCAAATGACTATTCTGGATTAAATCAAAGTAATCCTCTTGGGCAATACTCTTATTTCCTTAGAAAGCCAGCCCATCAGTAACAAACATATTGTTGAGAATTGTATGTCTGGTTTCAATCATCTTTAAAAAATAAAATGGAAAAAAAGTAACCCATCAATACCAAAACTAGAAAAAAGAGAATTTCATCAGATATCTGCGGGATTCTCAGACTGTCATTCTCTGCGGCTTAAGTATGATCTCCCAACCTGGACCGCAATATCAAAGAGCAGTAAGGAAAATAATCATACTGTAAAAACATACTGTAAATTTCCCAGGAGTGTCTTTGTAGGAGTTACAAATAAAGATTAGCAAGGTTGTCACTAGCATGAAATTGCCACTTTTGAAGACTACAAGCCTTAATCTTCCTCAAGGAACTCTCTCAGTGGAGATACATTCTTTAACTTATGAATCCAAGTGAAATTTCTGTTTCTCTTTGAGATACTGAGTCTCCCAACTCTTTTATTTTCTCGTGATTTGGATTCTTTCTTGGTTGCATCTGTGTGTACACACAAACTTCTTCTCCCTTTTGTTACTGTCTTTCAAGGAAACAAGAAAATGGAACAACACAGAAGCAGTTCCTGTTTGCAGGTTTGAGCACCCTTCAGCAAAGCACGTGCACTGTTTTCATCCAACTTATTTCCATTGGGGGAAACCCTAATCAGAGACATTGCACAAACAGATGAGGTTACCTAGTCTGCAAATTTATAACTTACATGTTTGTGGAACTTTTAGGTTTTAGTTTACTTACTGGGTGATTCTTTCATCTCCTGGACTTTGCAGTATGATGTCAGTGTTCTTCATTTCAGACTTGAGGCTCTCCAGCTAATCACTTCTTTTGCATATTCAAGCAGCCTGTATTTGTTATCAGATAAACATTTCTGTTCCTAGGGTGCCTTTTGCAAGGGATCCTTTTAGTCTTAGTGCGTTAGCCTCTTGTCAGGCTTGGCCTTTGTATTGTCTGATGTCGAGCTGCATCTTTCAGAGTTCCTGTCTTTCTGTTGGGCTTAATCAGCTGTCAGCTGACCCCAGGAAAATCCAGCTTATCTCCACCTCTCACCCTTCTTTGTGGTGTGTATGATAGCTCTAAGAACTGAAGCAAATCCCTTCCATCTGCAAACACACGGTCATCCTTAGATCATGAGATTAAACATGACCTGAACAAATCAAGAGGGGAACCACTAGCAGATTAAATTAGGGCTGGGTGTGCGCTGGCAGCCCAGAAAGCCAAGCGTGTCCTGGGCTGCATCGGAAATAGTGTGGCCAGCAGGTCGAGGGAGGTGATTCTCCCCCTCTACTCTGCTCTCGTGAGACCCCACCTGGAGTGCTGCGTTCAGCTCTGGTGTCCTGAGTACAGGAAAGGCATGGAGCTGCTGGAGCAAGTCCAGAGGAGGGCCACAAAGCTGATCAGAGAGATGGAGCACCTCTCCTGTGAGGACAGGCTGAGGGATCTGGGATTGTTCAGCCTGGAGAAGAGAAGGCTCTGGGGAGATATAATTGCAGCCTTCCAATACCTAAAGGGGACCTACAGGAAAGCTGAGGAGGGGCTGTTTGTTAGGGAGTGCAGTGACAGGACAAGGGGTAAAGGGTATAAACTAAAAGAGGGGGGATTTAGATTGGATGTTAGGAAGAAATTCTTTCCTGTGAGGGTGGTGAGGCACTGGAACAGGTTGCCCAGAGAAGCTGTGGAGGCCCCATCCCTGGCAGTGTTCAAGGCGAGGTTGGATGGGGCTTTGGGCAAGCTGGTCTAGTGGAGGGTGTCCCTGCCCATGGCAGGGGGGTTGGAACTAGATGATCCTTTTGGTGCTTTTCAACCCTAACCATTCTATGATTCTATGGGTGGACTGGTAATCACAAATAGTTTAACTGACAAATGCTTTATAAACATACCTTTAAAGTTACAGATTTGTTCATTGTGAAAAATAACTGCTTGAATGTTTATACAATCAAATACTAGTCCATGGATTGACAGCTCATAAGGTATCCTTACTGTTTAATCATTGAATCTTTTTCTCTTTTCCCAGTTCGAAAGAGTATAATTGAGAAAAAAAATAGCAAAATGAAATTATTTGCCATTGATCTCCCCACTGAGCATATAGAGGAATTCCATTGGGACAGAGCATTGTCATTAAAGAAGTCTGTGGCCTTGGAAGCTATCCCACAGTAACATCTCCATGGTCTTATAAGTTTGTCAGGGAGTAAAGAGGGGGGAGGTGTGAGTGAGGGTAGGAGCTGTTAGCATAGCTTCATCGGGAGTGCAGGTAAAGTGTCTGCATTTTGTGTCAGATGTTCTTAACTAAATTGCTAGCACAAACATCTAACAGCTTTTAGTACTTGAACGTTTCTTTATGCTACGTGTCTTGTCTCAGAGAACAGAATTTGGTAATAAAAGGCTTGTTACTCTTTTTCTCCCCTCACCTATGGCTGTATAAACAGCTGGTAGACTTTAGCAGTATAAAACCAGAGCACTTTTGTAAATGCTGTAAATGCCATTGTACTTTCACTTCCAATTGCCTCCGCTGCTGCTCAGGTTTGCTGTGCAAATTTCAGGCCCATTAGGTCTGTGGAACAGCTAGGTGACCTTTTGTATTGTGCCAAGGAACCCAGAGTGGTAATTTAAATACAGACAAATAAAAGTTCTAGAAAACTTAAAATATTTCCCTTTTTGTAGAGAATTAGTGTTTTGCTCTTCAGAGCTGATAATTCTAAAATCTTCTAGACACAAAATGCCAATAGCAAATTCGCATGAAATATGAAAAGCAACACCGAAATCTCACTGTGAACTTGTTCAGAATCCTTCAGGAAAGTGGAAGGTTGTTTTGCCATTATTAACAATCTATACATTTCATTTTGTCATTTTCATTTTACGACTAAGTTATCGTATCCTAAAGTTTGAAAACAAATCTTAATAATGCTGTATTTTTCTTACAACCCACAAAGATTTTAACTTCTATTAAAATTAATTAATTTTAAAGTAAGATTGACATTTATGTAGTATCATCATGTATCTAAGGAGGTTTTGTAGCTCTGTACATTATAGTATCTATGGTAAATTAATGCTGTGCATAGAATAGATGAAGATGTAGACCCTTAACTGTAGTGAATAAAAGTATTATTATTTTTCATTTGATCTACGTTTTTCAGTGATTCATCTGTGAGAAAATGATGTGTTTTGTAAAATCCTGCATCCAGAACCCTTTTTTCTCTTGAGAGTAATCAGCAAGGTAGAGCAGAAGCTTTTGATGAGAACCATGAATTTTAACACTTCAGATAATATGATTTTCAACTGTATTAATAGTATTTTAATAATCAAAACAATTCCAAATTTTTGTGAATAATACCATTAATGTTGAATGTATTTATTTGCCAAAGATTTTTAAATTGGAATTTGTGAATAGAAAATAGTGGTAATTTTTAAAGAATGCCATTCCGCACAAAATAAATAATGTTTTGATTCCTAAAATCAAAGTAGATAATTAAATATTATTAGAGTGTTTACTTTCATGTTTGTGATTTAAGTTAAATTTACTTGGATATTAATACTGTAAAGTGTTAAGTACATAAATAAAAATGCACATTATACTTATTTGGAACATGCTTCAAGGAAGCTATTAAGCAAAAAATAATTACCTGTCATAAATAACGATGGTTTCCTAAACCTGAATCATTGTGAGATGCCTCGAACTCTGTGTGTCACTGTTTGCAAGTTCAGGTTATTAGTTTACAGCAATATACTGATAACCACATGTTATCTTAATTTTACTGTACACGGCAGCCAGCTCCAATGTGAAGTAGAATTTCCTCCCTAGTATGTTGTTAAGAGAAGTAGCTTTGCACAATTTCCAAAGTATTGGTTTTTATTAAAACAAAACCAAACCAAACAAAAAACAAAAAACCAAAACCCAACAACAACAAAAACCCCTTGAAGCAAATGTCCCTAGAACATCCAGACTGACAACTACTTAAAAGTAGTTATTTTTTTTTAAATTGCCAAAGCCTCAGAATGACAAAGGTGTACAGTACAAAAAGAAAACTTTTAAAGAAAAAGAAAAGCCCAACACCTTTTTTGGCTTTGCTTCTTCATTGAATTCTTACTCTGCAACATCTTTGCTAAAGTTTGTTATTATTAATCTTAATAATAAAAAGCTTATTATTTCAAACATTTAATATTGTTTTGAGCATCTTGTAACAATGGAGTTCTGCCTTTAGAAACGAAAAGTTGATACTTGCTGCAGGTCTTAGTATATGGAAAGAGTATCAACTGTTACGAGTATCGTGTATTTGAAGACTTCCTTTTTTCAAGTATATCAATCCTCATAGTGCTTCCATGAGTTAGGGGAAACAGAACTGATGAGGAACTGAGGCAAACATCTCCAGAAAAGCATCAAAGTGTGCAGTGTAGCACATAGTGGGAACTAGAACTAGTTCTAGAACTAGGTGCTCTCATCACCTCAGCAGGCTTCTGCCTCAAAGTGGAACAGTAGCTTCAGGGTTCAGTGCTGGACTGGTGGTAAAGAGAGATTAATACTTTTAGCTAAAATGTGGGAGACCTGGATTCAGTTCCCTCTTTTGCCTTCTAGGATTCTAGTTTCCTTCCTTAATCTCTCAGTTGTATTGATATAGAAGTAGAAGAAAGTAAAGTGCAAAAAAGTTCTTTTAAGAGATTAGTGGTATAACATTAACATTTAAAACTTGAGAGAGACATTTTGACAAGTAACATGCTGTGAATCAGATTTTTGTTGCTGAAGGATTGTCAGCAAGGTTTCATCTTTCCTGTGTATATTTTGAAAAGCCAGGAGAATCAGATGTTCCTGTTTCGTAAGCCTATGGAGGCATGATTTTAACCTGTGCAATGAGGAAAAGGAACTTCTAACTGCCCTCAAGAGCATGGCCACGTTATTCCCTGTGATTAACTCCAGTTGACTTAAGAGCAGAATTTGTAAGCAGAACTTCAGGATATAGAAGAGTAACAGTAGGAGATGAATATGTAAGAAACAAATATCCCGTTTCCATGGAATTATGGTGAAGGAAGACAAATAAATACATTTTACATATATTATCGTTGTTGCAAACAGAGGATTCTATACGTTGTCAGAGAGCAGAGAAAATGATTATTGAAAATACTTCTTAGGGGTTCGGGTCTGACACCATGCACATTGTATGTGTTCACTTCCATTGGCACGAGGGAAAAAAGAGAGTTCTTTTTTTGATTGCTGACATTTGTACAATAGGAAGATGTGAAATACAAATACCACTTACTGGGAATGTTTTTATTTTATATCTATATATAAAAGTGTTGTTTCTTCCCTAGATAATATATGCAAAGAAGTAATCAAGGATAATAGTTTGGAGAATTAATAATGAAGTTGTAGAATATAACACATACTGCTCTTATAATTTAGTAAAAAGCAGCGATTCTTCTAAGTGTTGATCAGATAAAATCCACCTAAGTGTGTAAATAAGTACTTTCCTGTGGTGTCTGTGGGGAAGGTTTACGTCCTTACAGTGCAAAGCTCTGTATTATAAAAGCAAAAAGCTGAAAATTTCTAATTTACTGTAGTAAGACCTTTGAATCAAATATTTGGAATAGACTTTACCTAATGTTTGTTTGTTTGTTTGTGTTTATTGTTAAGATATTTTTGTATGGCCAAAGTGACAAAGATAGGTTAGAGATGTAGCATTAATATCCTGGAGAGGGCCTCAAGAGACAGCTCCTTGCGCTGTGGCCAGATCATCAATACCTTGACAGTTCATCTAAGTTCTTAAAAAGCTGCAGTTAAGGTTTTACAAGAGTTCGTACTAGTCTGCTCTGGTGCTTCACTGACCTCGAAAGGCTTTTGCTATTATGGAACCTTAGTCCTTTTTTCCCCTGCATTATTAGAATACACAGTGTTTATAGAGGAAGAGAGGGAAGAGTTATAAAAATAAACTTACGTAGACAGATTATTTCAAACAAATGGTAACTTTTGGTCTAAATAGTACATTTCCCACACTGAAACTACAGTATCAAAATGCCCTACGGATAGATTGAATGCAGATCTGTGTGGAGATGAGAAGCATCTGGTAGCACTGTGATGTTGTCATGAGATGAAAGCTTCATTGCAGCTAAGTTTATATTCATGTTGTACCAATTAGCAAATTCAGCGTTAATATTTTACAATTTGGCGCATGGTCATGAAGTTTGTATTTTGAGCAGGTAAAAATGTAACTTCTTGTCTTGCTTGTTTCTTGAGTTTGTTAGCACTCTTCCTGAATTTTGGCTATGTGAACAGAAAAAACCCTCTAAACAGAGGCTTGAAAAACTGTTACTTTCAGTTCACTGTGATTATCATGGAATACTTTGCTTACAACAACATGAACAATAAAATGTGCTGGAGAAAATACGTTTGAGCAGACATGTAGTAACACTCGGTATCCCTGATTTTAACCTGGTCCTGCAATGAGAAGTCTGTCTTCAGTTGTTGATCTGAGCCCTGTTGATCTCAGCTGTCTCTTCATCTTCCTTGATTCTTCTCTTCCTCAGTAGGATCTTTCTGTTTTCTTTCAAAAGAAAACTGACAGAATACAAAGTCACCTTCCCTGTTTTTGCATGTCTTACCTGCTTTCCCCCAAATTTTCTGGTTTCTTCCTTATCATAGACACAGAAATTATACTTTGGTTTATGTCACTTAATCATGGTTTTGCCCAGTAACATCAGTCTGTCTTCTAATCTGCTTCACTTCACCTCACTGCTTTATGATGTGATGTCTCACTTTCGTTTATATTAGGTTTTTCTGATTCGTTACTGAAAAGCAGAGTATTTTTAAAAATACATTTGGGTCAGCGTGAAACAAAATGGGTTGGAATATTATTTTTTTTAATGTGAAATGGAAAACAAACCATTGTGTAGATACTTTAGAGTGTTTCTTCAGTGGATTTGGTTGCTTTATTTTCATGTCTTTAAACTTCTTTCACTACAGCATTTTGTAGGAAGGAGATTCATAAGTTTATTGTACACTAAGGATTAAATAACACAGAATCATAGAATCATTAAGGTTGGAAGAGACCTCGAGGATCATCTAGTCCAACCGTCCCCCCACCACCTATTACCCACTAAACCATGTCCCTAAGTACCACATCCAACCTGCTTTTGTTTGTTTCAAACCTGTCTCCAAACAAAATGCATGAAGTTATGGTTTAGAAAATATTGTAGCAAAACATTTAGGTTAGACCCCTTCAAGGCCAGGTTGCATGGGGCTTTGGGCAGTCTGGTCTAGTGGAGGTTGTCCCTGCCCATGGCAGGGGGGTTGAAACTAGGTGATCCTTGTGGTCCCTTCCAACCCAAACCATTCTATGATTCTTTCTCCGGTTTTTCATCAAGGCTACATCTGCTGGTTCTTTCTGTGCAGCAGTTCTAAGGTACAGCCACTTAGTTGCATTTCCATCCACTTATAGGTCTGAAGGATCACCTAGGTCTTCTTGTCCCACTATTCAGCTGATGAGATCCTTTTCTCTGGCCTCAACACACATAATCATGTCCTTCTCGCATCCACTCGGCATTCCGCTGTAAAGGAATGGTATTTCTAGCCCATCTTTATGTCACTTTGTAATTTCATGCTTGTTTCATTTTTCAGTTGTTTTCCCCCTTCTCGTATCACACAGAAGCTACTTGTCTTCCCTTTCAAGGTACTTCAGGACTCATTCCTACTCAGTGATCATTCACTATTCTGATACCCATTGTAATCAGTTTAACTCTGTCATAACTTGTTTTAGGCTGAGTCCCTATTAGAACATCAGTAAACTGTACAAATAAGTCACAATTAGGAAAAAGCACTATCAGCACCTTCTCTCAGTACAGATGCCAAAGCCCTTTGAGGGCTTTAGGAGGGAGTGTTACCCAGCTGCTTGCTTTGTCTTATGTCTTTTTTTGTGGACTTGCCGCAGGATCACAATCAAATTTGAGACCTAAGCTTTGAACAGCGTCAGGTTGACTGTGGTTAAATTCCTGGCAGAACAAAATAACAAGATGAATAAGCACCATAGGGGTAACGTGTTATGATTTTAAAAGACCAGAACAGTAATAGCTGCAGTTGTGACAGGCTGAGGCTTTCGAGTATGCAGTGTATACTGTGACTACCGAATCAAGTCATCTTTCTTTTAAACTTTCCATTTTGCGTTCTACTGCTGAAGTTAGGAATCAAAAGTTTCCTGTTTCGTGAGTGCCAAGAATCAGGGAATGAATGTATACTTGTAATTCATTTACAACAATTTACAATTTGCAACCCATTTGAAATTTATTCTTGGAATTGAGTAAAGAACTTCTGAAGAAATAACTGAAGATTTAAAGTTCAGAATTTGCAGCTTGGGGAGTGGAAGTCAGGGAATTTTGCTGAGGTCCTTCTTTAGTAGTAATATTTTTGCTAACAACAGTGAATGTTTATTAATGAGTAGCTGGATTGCTACTTCAAACTTCTGCCAGACTTCTTGGAAATGTTCTGTTGAGAAGAACAAGTTAAAATGTCAATATGAAGGACATTGTAGGTTCAGAATTGCTTCTTGTAGGTATCATGTCTTCTATAATTTGAGATTCTGTAATGCATTTGGACTTGCTGTGTCAGATTAAGTTACTTGCTTTTAAAGTTAACTTTTATCTTTATGAGGATTTGTGCTATTTAGGTTTTAGGACTGGTCTTGCGCCCATGTCAGCTGTTGCTGGAAATGATAGAGATATCTTGAACATGGAAGAATCATCTTCTCAAAATCATCATGACTCCTTGAAAGAGTGGTGCCAGATTCCCAAATGAGTCAAGCCATACTTGAAAAATCTGTGGATCCAATTTACATTTTTTTCTGAGAAAATCATGAAGGGATGTACTGATAACTCAAAAGTCTCTTCTCAGCCACTAAGCAAATTGTTGTTCCATTGGCTAGATTCCATCCAGTTTCTTGTTTTTGGTGGTACAACTCTGTGTGCCAGTGCCTGAAAGCAAGAAATGAAAGCAGGAACAACTATGGTATGATTAGCGTGGCAGATTCCAACCAGTGTATTTTTTTTTCTTTTTTTTAAGACCAATAATGAGGGGTTAAAATGATAAAAATTAGTATTAGAAGCTCTCGCCAAAGACATCGTGTGGTGAGAATGGATGAGAGATCTGAATTTTTTGGAAGCTTGCAGGCTGGAAATAAAGCAGCACTTGCTGAGCTTTAGGATGGCATTCTTCCTTTCTCACCCAAGACAAGGGGTCTATTGCAAGTCTGTATCCCTGGATCAATTAAATTCCTTGTAAGCTGATTTATTCTAGACAGAGTGCATTTTTCTATTTGCCTGTGTTCTGTTATTTTGCTACTCATAAATTCTCAGTCTAGTGAATAAACATTACAGAGCATGAATAAGAATTTCTTGCATTTTATTATCTTCAGAGTTCCACTGGTCTTTTCCATTTTTGGAGAGTAAAAGATCCGAGGTTTAATGTTCTGGTCGATGCTGACAAATTATGTTACGGGTCTTATCTTAGCAATTGAAATAATAGGGACCCTAAAGGCTGCTCTTCGTCTTCTGCTATTATTTCTCCTGAGTTATGAAGCCAAAGAAACAGAAAATTAAGAATAATTTTAATTTCAGACCGCTTTAGTTTTTGTTCCCTCTAACATGCGCTGAGTATATATTAAAGATGTACATTTCTTATTGGGTGATTGAATGGAACTTCTGTTATTGTCAGTAAGTTGCTTTCCTAATTTTCTATGCATTATTCTAAAAACTGACTTCCCAGTAACATCGTTTCATAAAATGTGTTGAACTTCTTAACTGTTTTACAGGGTTGTGACTCTCAAATGAGCATGTCAGAAGTGTCCTGCAGTGAAAGTACCTCCTCTTGTCAGTCTCTGGTACATGGCTCAGCTCCAGAAATCCTCGTTGGCCTCCTTTATAACGCTACAACTGGAAGATTATCAGCAGAAGTGATAAAAGGCAGCCACTTCAAAAACTTGGCAGCGAACAGACCACCCAGTGAGTGAAAATCTTTTTTCATCCTAATGCTTCTGTACTGGTGGGGCTCTCGGCAGCGAGGACTTCAATCCTATCATTTAGTCTTACCCAATCAAAATGAAATAGAGCAATCATCAACTAATGTGTTTCATGTTTTATATCTCTAGTCAGTTGGGAAATAGCAAAAATCTGAAATTCAAAATATTAATTTTAAGTTGACAAGAGCGTTTTAATTTTTCATGATGACTGACTAATAAATTACCTTTATCATAATGATTAATTGCTAAGTTACTAATGCCTCACATCACAGGCCAAGAATAAAAGTTAGTGTTTAAAGAGAAAGTACATGCCAGCTAATATTAATATAAACACTCTGAACAGTTATTGCTGTTCCTAGAGGGGTTGATACTGCAGTCTTTAATTGCTTATGTGCCTGTGTATGTGTGGTAGTAATATATGTAACTTGGGGATGTCAGTAAAGACAATGGAGAAACAAATTGAGACCTTTGGCATATTTACTGTGCAGAAGGAACATTCACCATTGGAAAGGATTTGAACTGTTTGTTCAAAAATACATTTGTCTGAAATATCTGTGAACTTTATGTACTTCTAAATTGGAGCCAGATGGAGTGTCACATGCACAGAATGTTTTTACTGTCTAATTCTTTGATATAGCTTGAGAAAGTTCAGTAGTGAACTTTATTAAATTTTCGTTTGGTTGTTTTTTTAGATGACAGGTCTGATTTACATAAGCTGTAGCCAGACGTACCTACTTGCTCCTCTTGATTTTTGTCTGGAGGCTCAGGTTTTAGCCCCCCTTTCTGTTTCTTAATCCCCAGATTTGTATGGCACTAGCAGATAATCTGGCAGTACTGGATTATGTAGGAGGCTGCCAACATTGTATAAATGGTTTGCAGATCTCACTTTGTCTTCAGAGTTTAGGAAGTAAGCCAAACAACTTGATGCTCTCCTCTTTCTTGATCCACGTTTTATTCCATTCATTACTTACATTTGGCTCAGCCTTACTCTGCTTTGCTTTCTCTATACTTTTCACACTGACGGAACCAGACTTTATTAACATGGCCAGAGAAGGAAGGCAAAATCTCTAATACTTTTATATAATTAGGTAGCTGCCCCAGAGTCCCCTATTTGGAGACAAAGGATAGAAAGAGATGGGGAAAGCCAAGAAGGCCCAAGGACACTGGGGTGGGGGAAGGAATGAATGGGAGAGAAGACCTGGAGGGAAGAAAACATGTGTTCTCTTAAAGCAAAAAACGCTAGATGGCTTATGCTTATCTTTTTGGAATCTCTAGACAAAGCCGAGTTTTTCTCAATGTTTAGAATATGCAAGTTAGATGGGGGTTCACTACTTGTTTTGAAGACAGATATGTTCATTTCCTGGTATGTTAATTCCCCAAACGTGCTCTGTGAGCCCGTGCTGTCTAGCTAACAGTTCTGCGTGTCACTGGGGTCAAAAATCTGTTTCAGATTGCAAGAAAGCAACACAGACCGTGGCACATAGCCCTGTAATACCGTGTTCTATCTTATCTAACCTTTTGGAGGCAAGATCTTGTGTGTTATCTTTTGTCATCCCCTGTGAAGAATAAAGGGAATTTTTGATATTCATAATAGTAATAGTCCAGTTCTGTTTAGGCAATTGTAGGTTTGGAGTTCTGTTGTTTCTAGAAAGCTGGAAACTAATGCACTTCCTGGGTCTGGTAAGACCATGCACAGCATGTTGTAGAAACCAGATGGTGGCTGTTTTGTTCCGTCACCCTCCCCTGTAGCAGTGGTAGCACCTTCTTGTAAACTTCTGAACCCAGGTGCATACCACTGCCATTTCCGAACTCCCTGACAACTACATCATGGACACATCAGCCTCTCTCTGAGCCATCGTTTCCACAGAATGAAAACTAAGGCACGTAGGGTTGATGGTGAAATGCTCTGATTGAATTTGTTGTTGGACCATCAGTGGTCCAAAATCCTAAGAAGTGCTGCAAAGTACATGCACAGGTCAGTTTTCATTTGGGTCTTGAGAAACTGTGATAGAAGGGAAGCAATTATTCTTTCCCACATGCGATTGTTTCTGTAGTCTAGGGGTTATGAGCCTATGCAATTCTTGTGAAATGCTTCTGCAGCAAATATGGATTGAGTCCTATATTTCTGCTTCTTAGGAGTATTTTTAAGGAAAGGTTTGATGTGGTACGTAGGGACATGGTTTAGTGGGTAATAAGTGGTAGGGGGACGGCTGGAGGTCTCTTCCAACCTTAACGATTCTATGATTCTATATACTCGTCTGCTGCATATTTATATGTTATATAGTAATTCATTCAGCAACTGAGTACAGGCAAATAAGCCAAATCCTGCAGGCAGTAGCAGATGATGTCAGAACGTGTCTTCGTTTCTCTGTGTGACAGTTAATATTTTGTCTGAGGAAAAGATGTTTCTTAGTATCCTTTAAAATTCTGTTGAAACAGGTTATAAGCTTTTGCACATTATATGCATGTGTGAGTATGCATGCACACACACACTGCATCCATAAATACATGGATTTTACCAAATGAGATCTTTACATTTTAAAGAGATCCATAGTTGAATTTCATATGTGAGCATCCCTCAGCTATTTTTAGAGATTAGATCAGCGTCATTCTCTTGCCCAAGTCCATCACCACTCAAGAACTAAAGGATTACAATCAAATATGTGTAACTATAAAAGCTAAGGGCAAAACCAGCTTAGTTTTCAGTTCAGTGATTTTTCATTTTATTGCTTGTAATATATGAAGTATAATTACTGTGTGCAGTTTTTCTTAATATGCTGGAGTTTGCATGAAAAAGCATAAGGTTGCTAAAAAGGATACAGTGATTTTTACCCAGTCTTCTACAACCTAATTGTTTGCATGATACTTTCTATGTTGAGTGTGCTTTACAACCCAGTAGCTGTTAGCGCTAAGATAACCCATTATGTAAGCGGTGTAATTTTTGTTATACAAAAACTGCACAAAATTTTCATTTCATTAAATTTTACCCAAAAATCCTTTTGTTCAATCCTTTTTCTGATCTATGCTGCTAAGGTTTTGTGTTCTTCCACTCCAGTGAATAATGTTTCCTCTTAAACTTTAACCTTTGATCCTCTCTCACCCAACTATTGACATCTGGTCATTATTTCTTTTACTGCTTTCCACCCCCTGTTGTCAGACGGACTGTTCTGTTGTCTAAAACACTTGATAGGTGGACAGGTTTATATAATCCGAGGTGAGTTCCTGTAGAAACTAATTGGATGTTGTCTTTTTCATGCAAAAGAAAACTTGCCAGCAGTAAAGCTATCCGTGGCTGCCTGCCATATTGGTTTATAAAAGTATATGTTTATTATTTGTGGCACTCTAACGCAGAAGCTGCAATTATCTCTGATTATGGATGTTGGGATTTCAGTGTACCCGCAAAGTGAAAATATTCGATGTGTTTCTTTTTACATAAGTTACAATCTTTTAATACTATTATCTATTAACACAAATATGACAGGAATAAAGAATGAAACACCAGATTGTTTTGTGTTTCTTCAAGTCAGTTAACTTCATGAAATGCGCGTCCTTCTGCAGGAGCATGGCTTGGTGCTTCTAGTCAAATGAAAGTAGAGCTTTAAGATTCAGGGTTTGTATCCAAATACTAGCACCTGGTGTGCGCTAACCACATTTACTTGCATCAGCTTCTTAAATGTACTTCCCAAGAGAACTGTACAAGCTGTGTTTTAAACAGCCATCTTGAATTACGCAAAAACTTACTTCTCTTTAAAGGTGTGCTAAATATATTCCTTTGTGAATCTGGGAATTAAGAGGTTTTTTGTTGTATCGTGTAAACTTCGACCTTTAAATGCACTTTAAAAAGTCCAAAGTGAGAACCACATCCATGCAGAGATTATTCTTAAGCATTTTGTTCTGGCTGTTTTGATATCATTGCTGCATATCAATGTTGGTTTTTTTTTTCTTCTCTTCATTAGTTGCCTTCATTCCACTTTGTTTACTCTTATTCTCTGAAAATTCAGTGGTATGCTTTATGGTGGTGTGGCTAGTTGGAGCTTGCTAAGTGTTAATGTAATTTAAGTTTGTTTAGAACAAATAAGGGGGGTCGATGGGAAGAGGATTATGAGGTGTACCTTTAACTTAGTCCATTTACATAGTACTGAAGCTGGTTAATTTGTTACTGTGTTTGTAATATTTTGCTTACTTGTCACCTTTCCATGTGTCTAAACTAAGCTGTGTTAAGTCAGCCTGGTTTACGCCATGTCCTTGTACCTTGTAAATGTCTCTTCTCAAAAACTTTTCTTGTAAGATGTCTGATATTCCAAAATATGATTTATTTTGTAGATACGTATGTTAAGTTAACACTACTGAACTCGATGGGGCAAGAGATGTCCAAATGCAAAACTTCAATCCGCCGAGGACAGCCAAATCCAGTATACAAAGAAACCTTCGTTTTCCAGGTGGCACTGTTTCAGCTCTCAGATGTGACGCTCATACTGTCTGTATATAATAAGCGCAGTATGAAACGAAAAGAGATGATAGGCTGGATTTCCTTAGGGCTCAACAGCTCAGGAGAAGATGAACTCAATCACTGGACTGAAATGAAAGAATCTAAAGGACAGCAAGTATGTAGATGGCATACTTTGTTAGAATCGTAGTGGACGGTACAAAGTGCAGTCGCGGTTTTAAGGGAGTTTGGTCTCTCAAGAAGATGAATGTCCCCGGTCACGATCAACAGACTTGTTGTGGAAGTAAAGAACGAAAATCGAGATCAACATTCCATCGTAAAGAATGCACAACATGCAAAGTGGCGGGATTTGATATATAATCTTCACTTAGTGTCAGACACTTCCTTGGTGTCAGAGAAGCCTTGCTGTACACAGATATGTTAGTGGTCCCTCCCCCACCCACCTGATGCTGTATTTGTTTGGGTTTGTTTTGTGGTTTTTCAATTCAGAAACACTTTATGTAAGGTTCTCCAAGTTAATGTAAGCTCCTCCTTGTGTACTTTTTGTATTGCTCTAATACTGTAGCTTCTGACCGGCCTGTGTTCAGATTAAAGGTCAATAATTTGCACTTTCAGAAAAAGTTAATGATCTGTAGAACAAAAGAAAAAAAACCACTGGTGGAGAACACTTGGTAATAATAGCAAATATGATTATACTCTTGTTTTACACTGAGTTTATTTCCAGGAGCTTAGCACAAGTAAGTTTTCATTTTTTGATATGCATTTGGTTTGAAAAATACTAGCATTTGGGCATCAGGTTACCTCTGGCATCAAAACAATGTTTCTTCAATCTGTGACAGGAACGAGCTCTATATATGGCATAAATTGGGTTTTTCCCTCTTGCCTGTACTTCTGCCTAATCCAAAGAGACCAGATCACTAGTTTGGTCCCTTCCAAATCTCCTTAGACAGGTTGTACTGTAAAACTATGTAACTTTCTGTTGAAAGCACTTCCTGTATTCATGTATTCCAATGTAGGAAGCTCATAGAGCACGACTTTACTAAAATATATTTTCATTAAACAAATTGACATGGATTTCTTTAAAATGTCAGCAGTTGGAAGTTAGGCTGAAAGACTGTGAAGGAAGTGGCAGCAGTTGAACTACTCTGAATGAACACAAAATACTGTGGCTTTGGTTGAAATAGGTATCCGTTTGTGTCTCTTCTGAGCTGTTTTAGGGATTACCCTATGGTGTTTGTTGGAAGTAGAGAGCAGACCAGGAGTTTTTATCTTTCTTCTTGGAGAAGAGAACATCAGTAAGTTATTTTTCTAGTGATTTACCGGCAATTGAATGAATGTTTGCACCCAAAATAGAAGTTTGCTTTGCTTATGTTGAGGTTGGGAAACACAACTTTCTAATGATATGATTGAGAAACTGCAGTATCACAAGCAAGTTTGCCATCAGGTAAACACTCATGGCTTCCACCAAAATTACGGAAATACCAGTGCTTCTGAGATTCCTATTTGTCTCACATACTTTGACAGGAATCACGCTAATTTACTGACTGCTGAATCTAATTCATATTACTGAAATTGTGGATTGTTGAGTATAAACATTTTTTAAAAGCTTCCCAATTCAAACATTCTTTTTTGCCTGTAATTATCCGTTTCGTTTACTTTTAATTGTTGCTGTATGGAAAGCAAGCAGGTTTTTTCTAGAAATGATGGTGATGGCTTACAAACGTGAGTTGTAGCACTTGGTGGGTAGAAGAGTGAAGTTTTGGATTTTGTTGAGAGAATCACTGGTAGCCTAGAGTGTTCTCATTAGGACAAATTTTTTTCTCTTGAATTTCTTTCTAATACCTTTGAACAATCCTGGCTTTAGGGTATACAGACAGTCAAGTACAGTGAGATTGGAGACAGTGAGTATGCTATAATAAAGATACTTCACATGGTTCTCAAATTCTCACACTACTTAACAATTTCATTAAGTCCTTTTTAAAGGATATTGTAATTCCACTTCTTGGTTTATTTGGTGCCTTTTGAGGGGTTGATTTGCAGAGCCAGGCTTTCAGTTTTTATTCATTTAAAGATTTAAAACGTTGTTACTGGCCTTTTGGGGTTTTTTTAGTTGTCATTTTCTTTTTTTTCCCTCGTATTGTGCTGCTGCTTCATTTGCAGAAGCTTTATTTACTAAATACAAATAATGCAAAAACTTTCTTTAAACAGGAATGGTCTTGCAGTAATACAATACAAGTTGTATCTTCCAGTCCTTTTTGTTGCTCAGTTTGTGAAATGTAACGTTGAGTGTAGAATTTAATAAAAAAATCAACAGTAATTTTATATGCATAAGGAAAACGCTCAGATTTTCCCAATCCTTTCAGCTTTCCAAATAATAGAAACACTGACTTAGAAGCTGATCAAAAGCAATTTTTCAGTGGATGTGGAAGTGTTTTTACTCATTCTGTTTGTGGATATTTAGATTCTCTTTCCTAAAGCTGAAAGTTGTCTCTTGATGGTTGTCTTGTTGTACAGGTTTTGCTTTATAAAATAATGTACAGTATTTAACAGCAAGAAACGAGCAAATTTAATGCCAGTGGAGAATATACTTAACATCACCATTGAACAAATGAAGAAGTCAGTTTGGAAGGCACAGCAAATAACCTTTCACAGAACCAAACCAAACCAAACTGTGTCATATCTGTTTGTAGGTTGCATTGCTTTGGTTTTATATCTAACTACTCAGATTTCTAAGACACTGAAATCTTAATTTAGACACAGCAGAGATTCATGGTAGTCTGTGTTGGGCACGTTTGGGAAGAAGAATCATGTGACTTTCCCAGGGTGTCTGGTCCAGTCTCTTCCCCACAGAAGGAGGTTCAGCTTACTTGCATTTATACCGCGCAAAGGCTGGGAACTGAATGTGTGAAGAATGGAAATTAATGTTTAATTCTGAGATGGTAGAACATGGATTTGCCATGCAAAACCAGTCACACCAATAATTGGATTCACCCTGGGATTTTTATGAATTAGTTATAGTATCAATAGCTGTCATGTTGCTTTTTCTTCTAGATCTCATTCTTACAATTTGTCATTTTGGTTTTCTTATTGCTTTATGCAAACCTATAGTTTTGTATTTGAAATCTGCCTTTAGATATTGTTTTTTTTAAAATCCTGCATAAGGGCTTATACATATGGTATGTTTTTGCGCATTCAACTAGGTCTTAAGCATGGAACAGAATTTCTAAAGAACAAAGTATCTGAAACAAATTAGAGGCATGTGTGTTTTCCTCAGAGTTGTGTGTGGGTTTTTTCATAGCTTTTTGTTTACCTTTTTGATCGAAAGTCCAATAAGTACTTGGAAAAGTTTATCAAGTTATTTGATTACTTTTTCTCTGTGCCAATATACCGTGTAGAAATTACAATTCTTGAATTGAATCTGTTCCCTGTTGGTGTAGCCTTAATTATAAAACAGTGACGTTCTTATAGATTCTGTTCTTGAAAATATTGCATCCCTTCTGTATTTGATCTATTTGCTTTAATGTTTAGAACATTTTACATAGGTCTTTTAATATTACAAGTATGGAAAAGTCGGTTAGTTCCTTTTGGTGGTAAGGGCGAGATTGTGAAGGGCAGTACAGGCAAGCGTGAAATCACTGCACAGAAGGACGAGAGGTCGTACAGCTTCTGCAGGATGTGGCTGTCTCCCACATATGTGGAGGCAAGGAGTCAGCAGAGCCATGCTTCTGTCCCCTGTTCAGCTGGGAGGCACAGGGAAGGGAGATAGTACCGGTAAGATTCAAAGCTTGGTCCCCATGGTGCTGCCTCCTGCTCAGGGCTTAAGACATCCACGTCGTAACCGCAAAGCGAGGTCTGATTGCAACGGCAGAAGTTAGGCAAGGTCTAAGTTCTGCTGCTGGAGAAATATGACATAATTTCTAAATCCTTCCAAAATCCTCTAACCTCATTAATAATTGGAATAAATGTGCATGCTCTTATTGGAGCTGAACGTTGTTTATCAATTAAGAGAATACTTGAGCTGAAAACAGATTTTGTGGCATGTACTGTAGGAGGTATTTACACCTGTAAATTTTTACGATCATTCTGGGGACAGATGCAGTGCCAGCATCAGTACCTTCCCATTTTTCACACCTTTGGAGCAATTTTTTTTGTTGTCTAAAATCTGTGTTACTGATTGATTCTCTTTTCTCCCTAATGGCTTGCTCCTGCAAACTCCCTGTCGCCCTGAGAAGCTGTCTGTGGCAGTCACTGGACCTCAGAGGTTGAGGGCACTCTGCACCTCTTACAGTAAGGTACTGGTGCAAAATTTCTGTGACCTGTCCAACTGCCTAAGATTTCTGAAATGCAAACCACCAGTTTTAATGTAGTGAAGCAGAAGAAGAAAACTTTTTTTTTCTTTGAAGGAGACACCTTAATGTAGCCATTTGAATACAGATTGCTCTTACACATACAAGTTCTAAAAAAAAAATCTGCGGTAAAATCAGAGAATGAGGTTTGAGGGGAAACCTTTTGGCCTGAGCTGTTCCAACGTGAAACTAACAGCAGAATGCCCTTTCATTTAAATGAGAGTTGTATTGAACTCTTTACTTATTCATCACACTTTTCTGGAGGAAAAAAGCTGTCTTGTTTAAAGCAGTCTTTAATATTGTAACTTGCAAGGCAGACCGACTTCCTCCCGAAGCTGAACAGCTAAACAGCCATTTAATTCTCCCAGTGGTGTGCATGCCTAGCCGCCACTAATGTTAGTGAGAGGAGCCCATGGGCATCAACTGGAGACTAGACCTGACCCCGAAAGTGGGAAGTGCAGTAGGATCAGCAGATTGGAGCAGCAATACAGCATGGCACCTGCAACACAACCAAATGTGATTTCAGTTATGAGTGGAGGTTAAAAACCAAATATCCAGATACTGTCACAAACTTGTTATTTAATCATTATCTCTTGGTTTTGCTCTTTTCCTCAGCTTCTGAAATATTTTTAAAACTCAGTATGAAAAAATGTTAAAGCAATACCCAAACATCTTGATTATTTTAACTGTTTAATTAAAACTGTTTATTTTAACTGTTTAATCTTGATTATTTTAACTATTCAGCAAAGTTTATTGTTAGAACAAGCCATCAAGAATGTTCTGAATTTTGGTCTATTTAACTCACCTGCCAGATTTTGTACCACATCACAGCTGGGTTTCAGCCTACTTTGTTCTGAGGGTAGTTTTTGAGAGGAAAGTCACAGGAGTGTTTGCTTGTCAGTGAATCAACGCCTGATGAAGAGATGTTATGTGAGAGCGAGAGCATGAAAATAAGAGATGGCTTCATGCAATGGCACCGACTCCAGTTCCCCTCTTGGAGTGTGGTGGCCCTTGGAGGGGGGCCCTGCTCAGAGAAACTGTGACATGTGAGCTGTGGGAGTTTATGCATTCAAAGCAGCACAGGTCAGTGTGGGCACGCCGTGGCTGCTAACGAGTGTATTTTACAGGCGTAAGCAGGGGAGATGGTGTTCCTTGGCCTAGGGTGAGTACCAGCTGCCCTACAGGGACGTGGATTAGTTTAGCCTTAAGAACTTCTCACTGCCCCTCCTTAAGTTCAAGCAGGATTTCTTCCTTTCCGGAGACCACGTAGAAATCCTACGCACCCGGCGTATCCGCTTGTATTATGCGTACCTGAGTAGGGCGCAGTAATGCTAATGCTAGCAAGCTTGCCCCGTGCAACACGGTGTGACTGAATAAATTGCTTTGATGCATGCTGGGTCACGTTTTGCTGTGCAGGCTTATGCTGGTGTCAAAGAAATAAGATGCTTACGGAGAGGAATGTGCTGGGAGTCAGGAACGCGGGCGGTACTGCTCCTGTAGGAAGGAGGACCAGGAAACAGCTATGCCCAGAAAATGGGCAAGGCTAGCCTGATAGCAAGAAGAATTCATTCGGTTCCTTGGAAACGTCTGCTGGTGGAGCTGGTGTAAAGCTTCCAGAAGTTGCCTGTCTCTGAGGATCTTACTCAGGAGAGCAGAATAAGTGATACCATACCACTGAAGGAATACCTCGCGGGCGTTCAGGGATGTGAGTAATGTCATCCTCTCATACCTGAGGACAGGAGTCTTGCCCATTGTATGAAGTTAATTTTGTTGCGGTGTTTGGCAAATCCCGCGGACGTTCAGTGCGTGCTGGGAGTCTGAAGTGGATTGCCTTATAACTTCTGGTTCGTTTCCAAAGCGTGAGTTTGAATGAATTTACAGAATTAGCTAGAAGCATTATCATAGCTTTGAGACGTAATCTCCAGGCCATAGTGCAAGCCAGGAGCAGGGCTTTGAACAAGTTTTGATAGTAAATTTTGCAAATGGCTTATTATGACATTTTAAGAAAATTTCTAAGTAGTTGAATGTATTAGGGAATATTTACAGAAAAGGAGATAGAGCAATGATCTTTTTTTTACTCTACAGCTAGTTTGCTGTCCTTTCCAGTAGACCACAAGGTTCATTAGTGCTCAGTACTGTTTCGTTTATGATAACTGTTTTTAATGTGATTTTCATGACAGTGTAATTAGTGAAACCTTTTATTCAATTTTTCCCTTTCTTTGCTTTTTTTAAGGAGAGATTTCTCCTTATATAGTATATATACTTTCTTACAGAGCTTTCTTACCTATTTTTCTATAAGATGATTTAACAATGTAAAATTAAATGCTCTATGAGCAAGCTATATCACTGTTACGCAATCTAAAGTGCTACTACAATGACTAAGGGCCTGAACCTACTGCCTTTTACTCAGGTCCTGGTTTAACCACACTTCTTTCGTGTTGCGTAGTACCTTTCCCTCTAAGCAGTTCCATCTATTTTTCCGGGATGACTCAGAGAAAGGCACTAGTAACGTGAACAACAGTGGTAAAACTGAGCCTCCTCTCCATTCTCAGCGGGACATCTGTCATGAGTAAAGGCTGCTGGCTCCGTCCCAAAAGTGTAGTTATAGATTATAGTTCCCTTGATCTTCAGTAATTTGGAACTTGTTTTCTGGTGACTATAAGCTAATAACCGATCTTAGTGAATACAAATACTGGATCATGCTGTTATCAGCAACGTTATTAAAATGTGTTTCACATTTTAATTCAGTCTTTCATTGGGATGTAAGGATTTGGATTTGTGAAGCATCGTAGTGCAGAGAGCACACATTCGCCGCATCTTTAAAACATGTATGAAATACACAGTATGTAGCATTTTCTTGCATACTTTTGTACTGCCTGTACGCCACCGATGCACTCGGTGCCGCCTTTCTTTTGTATAAAACGGATACTTGGAGAAACTCAAGTTACCTTGCGTAAGCAACATCGCTGCAACTGAATCAGGTCTTAACCTGATTATTCCCGGTACAGGCGGCTTCACGTGGCAGTGCAGTTTAACACAAGGCATTTCTTTGAGTTTGAAGTTTTCCCCTTTCCCTCCTCACCCCCCTTTCCCAGAAACCTCCCCATAGGACTGTTTATTCTTAATTGATTCTTGTGTCTGATGTTAAGTCACATGGTGTTAACCAAAGAACCAAGTCTGTTTCTAATTCTTTGGACAACAAGTGTTTGGACTTGCTATTACTTAAAGACAGAGATGAGATAATGGATCTCTTTGAACAAATACAAAATAGGCTTCTGTAAATGTGACTCACAGCTGAGAATTCAAGATACCTCTTTTCTGACTGGTTGCGCATTACTGTATGAGTAGCAAAGTGTTTTATTTCTTTCTGCATTTTCATCAAAATCCCATCGCAAGCAAAAATATAAGTCAGTCAGTGCTGTCAGATTAGCTCATTTTACCCATTTGATACCTATATCTGAAGTGTGCAACTCTGAGAACAGATTGGGCTTTTCTGTGTGTGGAGTCCTGCTGTTACTGTGTGATAGCTGTCTCGTGTACGCTGGTCTTACAGAAACAGACTCATGCTGCGTTGTATGGACACTTCCTACCAGTATCCCTTCACTGGAGAATTTATTTAATATAACACAGTTTTCAAATAACTCTTTCAACTTGAAATTCCTTAAATTCCAGTGCATGTATAGCCTTAAACATTTAAGATACCAAGCACAGTTTCAAAGGGAATAGGTTATATTTGCAAGTCCTGTTTGGCACAGAAATCAGAGAATTATTTTTATATATCAATCAAAGATTGTAGTAAATAGGTATATTGCAGTCATGTTATCAACTGTGCTCCTAATTACATGCATTTGTAAAACATTTTTGCCGATGTTTTTAGAGGTGAAATATCAAGGCTCATTTTCTTTTCTGACTTTGCCATTATTTTTTTTTTTCCATACTTTCATTTCTGTACAGAACCTTGGAGCCCCTAATGTCCATGGCTGAATTCACCCTTATTTCCAGAATTCCTTGAGCTGCTTTTGTTTTCTGCTACATTTTAAGTTGAATAAGCAGTAATGAAAATTCTCTATTTTTTTTTTAAACATTTTGACAGTAACATAATTAGAGCAAATGACTGTTTTCAACTGTTTATGCAGCATATTAAAGTCCTTAGACTTTGTTCGAAGCTGTTGTTACAGTCGAGATGAAGATGTACGTTTCGTGGCATTGCGGTCCACAGCAGGTGAAAACGAGAGTTCTGGCGATGAATGTGCAGATCTGCATATTGGGTGTCAGGCTGTAAATCCCCAGAGGGATTTCTAATTAAGTGTCATGTTGTATCTACAGTATCTCCAGTTGTGTGTTGTCAGATACTTGTTGTTTTGTTTTCGTTATTATTACCTAGCAAAAAACTGCTTTTCTCATTTTGTGCTACTGTATATTAACCTCCAGGGTTGCCAGTGTGCAAGATTAGTTTAATATTGTCAGTTCTCTTTTTGTAAAAAAAAAAAAAAGGAAAAAAAGGACTTTCAGCATATGCATCCCATTACTATTCTGGTTTTGGGGAGAGGCAGAATGCCGTCAGCTGGGTTTAGTTGTATTTACCTGTACGGCACAGGTAACTTTAATCCCATGTTAGTTTGATTAAAATGTGCTATAGTATGTTTTCAAACCATGAATCTGTCACAACATTAAAATAGTCATTTTGCGTACCCGAAGCTTTGCAGCTGTGGATTTGTATTTTGTTTGCGCTCTCTATTTGTACTGATCACTCTGTGAAATGTATTTTTGTCAGTTTGAGCACTGGACTGGGTATCCTTTGGTTATGTCAAAGTATTTTCTGTACATGGAATCAGCTTTTTGCATGTGAACTTCATTGCTGGATAGTATTTGAAAAAAGGAAAAATCACTTTTAAAACCCGTTGTTGTCACTTTCCTTTAGAATTCATTAGATCATAAACAAATGTAATGACTTCCCTGCTTAGAAGACAGTAATGGTTGGTCAACCATTTGAACTGCTGTCTGCATTAAAGAGAAGAAAAACTTTTTTAAGTTTGGCAAGCTAACTCATTCTAGCCTTATGGCTCCATTTCCAAATTGCCTAAGTTTCCCCAATTCCCTTTCTGTTCCTCGCAGTCTTTGTTGATGTCATGAATCTTCTACTTAGAGAACTTAAAATTAACCAGTGTGATAACGTTCTGACAAATATAATGTGTATACTGGCAAATAAAGGCACACTCAGGTGATCATTCTGACGACTTCACACAGTTTTCTTCTGGGGTCATCTGCGATTCTCTCTGCTTCTCTGCCCCACATGCAGTTCTCAGAAAAGATCTCATCTGACACATTTCTGTTCAGCTTCCACTTTCTAAGGAGTAAGTGGGCTGAATTGATTTAAACATGAAAGGACACTTTCTGTAAGTAACAATTATGATTTTACTGTGGCCCAGCTTAGATCTGCTGTACTATCCTCTAATGATTTTTGTGGTACATATTAGACAAAAGCTTTCTGGGCTCTCTTGGCAGCTCTGCTTTAGGATGTGCCTGAATGTATGTATGCTTTAATACATATTAGCATACATGAAAAACATAATTACTACAACAATTGAAGCATTTTTTCCCTATCATAAAGGTAGGGAAGACTTTGTTATAAGAAGATTCTGTCGTTTCTTCCCGTGTCTGCAGATGAAAGGAGCGTAGCCCAGTGACTTTTACCAGATGAATGTGGAGACAGGGATGTATTGCTTTGCTCCGTGATCCTGATCGTCTGGACCCATCCTTGTTACCTGTGTGAATCCTAGGACTTCTACAAATAAGATAACACGGTACTTGCTGCTGTTAAGGCTGGCATTTTCCGAAGGCTACACACTCAACTTGTCAGTCCAGGGACAATTACATATTTGGTACTAGAGAGACTTAGAGAGGAGGACTTACGTTGTGTCCGTATTCTTCAGAAGATGTCGCAAGACATTTGGTAGCTTTGTCCACCAGCAAAAAAACCCAACAATCACAAGTGTTTTTCTCAGATTGAGAGATCTATTGAAATATTATAATAGTTGTTAGATATTTGTTTTAAAAGTGAGGATTTATGAAGCTGTGAAAACTTGCCAGAGTAAGTGAAATAGATATGTTGTCTGTATGGTGATAGTTGCTCACCGTTTATTAAACAGCCATTTTCTGCTCAAAGAACACAAAAACGAGTTGATACCCCTGTGAATGCAGTTCAGCTTCCAGCTGCACATGTGGCACCTTGCAGTCACCCACCTTTCGTGCATGTAGCGGAGGAGAATTACGTGTAACGCTCACGGTGGTTAAATGCTTCGTTGTGCGGCGGCTGTTGCTTCAGACAGGTGCAGATACACCTTTACCTGTCACAGGTTTTCCTGAGTAGTTGTGGCAAATCTTCATGTGGCACATTCCACATCAGATGGTATTTAAAATTGCTTTGAACTCCCTGGTTACTTGTTTCTAACAGCTCCTGGGGGTAAGGGCTATTTAGCATTTTTCCTGCTGAAATTTGTAGCCTGCGTTTACACTCTCTACTATTTTTGCGTTCACAGCCCAGCAGAGCAGCTCTACTCTAGTGTTCGATTCATGTTAGACATTTCATTTTACTTGTAAATTACTCCCCCAAAATTAACGAGACCGTTACTAAGGCATTTTGTTACCTGCTAATCATTTTGAGTAGCTACATTTCAGCACATAGGGATTCTAAAAAACAAATTTACTGTTGTGTCAGTAGTAAGAATATTAAGGGTAGAAGGAAGCAAAAAATGCAGAAATGAGTAAACTCTTATTAAGTAAGATCATGCAACAGATCGGCTGCTCTTTAGATAAATGATTTATTATTAAATTCAAAACCTAATAGGTTCGTGTGTTCTCAGTGTAGTTTACACTGGTTTGTTTTCCACTTAATTAGAAGCCTTACATTTCATCTTATTAATAATGAAAATCCTCTTGTCAAATCGTGTAAGATCATGTTGTACTAATATGTATATTTTAGAGTCAGAATAAAATCTCCCCTCATAGCTTTTAATATTATTTCATTGCATGATGCAAAAAATGACATTCTGCTTTTAATTTTGCTGGTGTGAAATAAGAAAACTTCAAATGGTCTTTCGTTCCTGGTTGAGAAAGTCCTGGTTTCAAGAGCTTCGACGAAGATAATTCAATCTCTGCAGCCCACTGTTTGCAATTAAACAGAAATTCAGAATACCAGGCCAGCTCAGCTTTATAAATGTGACAAGAGTATAAAAGGTCATCATCAATAATCAAAGCTGAAGTTATTGCAGTGGTTCAACAGTTCAGAAAGGGAGCAGGCTCAAACATGCCAAAGGAGACCGGATTAGTACCCCATGTGTTTATTAGAGTTAAGTGCACATTTTCCGTGATATCGCAGCATTTTCGTCTGCTTATGCAGAGACCTAAAGTACCAAGAGACTAAAACGTCAGTCACACAAGCCCTTGCTAATTAATGCCTTCACCAGAAAATGTCTGGCATTCTTAGGAAATCAGGGAGATATAGAACGTAGAGATCATTCATATTTATACATATATATATTTTTTTTTAAAGTAGGAAAAAGAAAAGGCATTTAATCAGCCATTTTAAAAAGCTCCAAATTAGTCAGCTAAGCTAAAGATCATGAAACTGTAGCTAGATGTAAGTAAGCCTCAGTGACAAATCACCGCACAAGCTTGTTGCAGTTCTCGGAGACAGTGCCGAGCACTTCGGAGCGCGGGAGCCGGGGCGATAGGCTAAGTGATGGCATTAACCGCGCGGCCTCCGCCATCTGTTCCGCAGGCAGCCAAGCCGACAGTCGGGATGAAGTCGTTCTGTACGTTTCCTTATTCCCAAGCACAGGGGATTTTAACTGACCTGCTTCGCAGGCGGCTTGCCCGCGAATACGAGCTGCTGCCATGGGCAGCACCGGTATGTGTCGTACAGAAGTAGCGCTGTTTGGGAAACGGCAGTCGGGCTGGTTGCAGGCTCTCGAGCATACCTGTTAATAAAGCAAGGTGAGGGCGCGGCGGCGTTTGTTGGTCCACGCAAGGACTGGGAATTGGGAATACCCTTTAATTCCAGGTGTGATGCAGACGGGCATTGTAGCCTTAGCTGATTTACTTGGCCCTTGTCCTCGTTACTAAAATTCCCATTTTCTTCCATGTCATCGAGATATCCAGGCACTAAATGACCTGGGGTAGTTAGTACTAAATTAATCAGTAAAACTGATGCATGTCCTTTCTTCTGTTGAAAGACAGTATGAAATACTCCCTCTAAAGCATCGCTGTGTAGAAATTGCTGCATGTGGTATTATAGTCAGAAGAATGCTTTTCTGCTTATGGTTAAACGTGCTGAACATGTTTGCTGAATACTCAGCTATGCAGTCTTTGTGTGATTCTTGGTATCAGCAAGAGTCACTGAAGCATCAGGATAAAGCCAAAGGAGACTTTAAAAAAAGTTTTCAGTGGGATCAGTTCCCCAGTGACTGAATTAGAGCCTAAACGAGTGTCAGTGGAGGACAAGGAGGGGGGTGGAAGGGCACAGGTGGAGCCGAGCTGTCCTTTCCCTGGCGATCCACACTTAGCTCAGCTAAATACGATGCTGAAACCACTATCTGAGAAAACGGTTACGAATCTGGAGGTGTTTTGCATCGCTGACTGTTGCCTATGAGGAACCTAAACAACCACTCATCTTATTTTGAAAAAATCTTGTAAAAATTTTTAAAGTGAAACCCATAGGGGCAGGCAGAAATTATTCTAAATACTTTTGCAACACCATAGAGCCTCATTTTCATGGGACAGAAATTGCTACTTGGTTCTGCTATAATGCATCTTTGCAAAAAAATCAGTTAGAAAATGTATGGCAGTGTCACCATTTAAAATTTGTAAATTTAATACAGATGATGTTATTTTGGGGGTTTTCTGAATCTCCGACAACACTCTCTCTTTTTTCTGGGTGTTGGGTTTTGGCTTTTTTTTTTTTCCTTCTTCCACCCCCAGACCACTTGTTCCACTTCAAGGACGTAGGTTGCCCTTGTTATCTGGCACAAGAGTCACTGCAGCAGGTTGCCAGTGTGGGTGCTTGGAACTCTTGGAGCCCTTGGAGAGGACGAGTGGTGGTCCGTGACCCTCGTGAGAGCACCGGCACTACTAGGAAGCTGAGGGCATGCAACTGCTGAAGGTCATTCGAAAGCAGGTGATTCCAGACAATCTGTAAAGAGCTGAGGATGCTGGTACCCAAGCCACCACGCATCTTACGGGCACGTTTGGTCCTCTACGTCCTCCTTGTTTTTTCCCTGAAACAGGTTGATCCGCCCTTAGGCAAGCATTTCACTGCCAGACGTATTTCAAGGAATTGCGCTTCTCCGAGTGCATATCCCACCCTCTGTAATTATGCATAATGTTTCACTGAAAGCTTTCTCAAAAGGTAGGCATGCGGCACAAGATCTATTACATCAACATCCTGAAATACAGAATACACTTCAACTGTTCGTTGTCACTCTGGGCAATCCATGTTAAGCCTCCCCAGTACATGCTGCAATCAAAAGAACAAAAGCTGTAAAACGATTCAATGAATTTATAGTCCATGTAACTGCCGGGTGACAAACATTTCTGCCTTGTACAAAAAGTAGAAATGAGGTAGTTCATGCGAGGGGTGGATCTGAAAAAATGTTAACACATCGTGGTGGTCTGCAGCTAGATCTTCAGCCTTCACCTGTACCCTCTAAATCCATTTGTCAGTGGATTTCTCTGTGCAAGTTATTGCACGTGATCTTACCTGGTTTCTTTTTGGGATACAATGTGGAGCGAAGCTTATCACTTTAATATTTCCTTTTGTAAGTGGATATGGAAACATTTAACAAATACTAATTGCCGTATATAGTCCTGCGTCAAGTCAGTGTCTTGATTTTCTTAACCTCGCCCTGAAATGAGCCGGTTTGGATATGAAGCCTAGAAAGCTCGTGGCAGTTCAAGCCACTGCTGTGCACCACTTTAAGGGAGGAGACAAATGCATCAATCCTAATTTAATGGGAGAATTTTCAGGTAGACAGTAATTGAGTTGGAATTTGGCCAAAGCCTTGAGGTTAAAGAAACTACTTTTTTGAAATGTCTTAGAGGATCTTTAATGAATGCCAGCAATTGAGATCACAGCTTCATCTCTTCTGCAAGGGATAGCAGAAAATGCTCGTTTCCCTCCAGAAATACTGTGCTGCCTGTAGTCAGGCTGGGGCATTGAAAACAGTGTGCCGCCTTCCGAAACACCAGAACCATTTTCTCGTCAACAGAGACCTCGGTGTGTTGACCTGTAGGAGGAGTAGCTGGCTTAAGTATCTTACTAATAACCCTCCCGTCAATACTGAGAAATAGCCACTAAGCAAGTAAAGAAATCCTGAACTGAACTAAATTGAATTGAACTACATTGAATTCAACTAAGTTCAGGAGCTTTTTCATTTTTTCTGTCTCAAAAATCCTGCTGATTTTCAGAATAATTTCAAGCAAGCTTAAGCTCTTCAGGTAGACTGGACTGGAGGAAGGTCTCCAGGCTTCCTGCTCTCCGTAGATAGGTATTTCCATATCCGTCAGTTCTTTTGGATTTCTTATATATTTATTTCTGAATATAGCTAATGATTGGAAAAAAAGAAGAATGACTGGAGAAGGCCTTGGCAGCATAAAAATGAGGGAAAATTGATGCTTTACAGATACAAGAATTGTTTGCTTTTAAAGTTCTCTGGGTGAAAAGAACTATGTCAGCTTGCTGAACCCCAAAATCAAAGTTTCTGTATGTACTTTTGAATTATATTTTGTTATTTTAAACCACCTTTAGTGTGTGGTGCTTTATCAGCTGCAGTAGAAGTCCCTTCGAAAGCAACAGCCTCTAAAATGCACATGAAGGTATTTACCTCAGAAATTTAAAAAATACACAAGTCAAACTTTACAGGAGTGCTGAAATCTTTCAATACGGACTTTGAACGGCTGATGCATTATGCTGCCTTGCACCCGGGCAGCCGCAGAGCAGCAGCGGTAGGTAACGAGCTTGGGCGCTTTCATTGATGAGAATGAGAAAAGAGCAAATCCATTCATTTAGATTATTATTTTTTTTAATGCCGTCAGTTAAAGCTAAATTCTTGCTAAACTAGCAGAGATAGTGGTTTGTTTGTCCCTTCTTTAACTAAGTGCATTTGCTTTTGCTTTTAACCTCCGAGGGGGCGTGCGGTTCCTCGCACTCAGACATAGAGGGGTCTGGCACACCGAGTGTCATTACCCACTCTGGAACTATTAAAAGCCGTAATGTTGACACTTCTGTGTGGAATTGCGGTACCGGGTGGATCAGACTGAGGCTAAGCCGTACCCCACCGCAGAGGAGAGTGGCCCCGAGCGTGAACCCCGATTCTAAAATCTGCATTCAGACCGAACTATTTCACATCGGGCTTTATGAATGTGACTACTTCCTTTGCACAAGTGTATTTTGAAAGATAATACGTCTTTCATATTGCCCCGATCAGATTTTAGGGTGCAAAATCAACTATATTTAAAAACATACACAATATGTAAACTGAATAAGGAACTTAATTTTAGTGCCCTGCCTGAGATTCCCTGCATTCCCCTATGCTTTCCTCTCCAGCCTCCGTACTTGGAAACAAATAGAGAGCAAAACCTGGGTGAGTGGTTAATTCCTTCAAGATGACATGGACTTGGAATCCGACTAAATAATATTCTTGCTTTTATATTTGATTTTTGGTTTGGATTATTCAAGGATATTTATCCTTCTCTCTTGGAATAATTTTGCTTTTGGAATAATTTCAGACAACAAACACAGTCTACGGTTTAACTTACTGTGACCCACTCTGGCTCCCGGAATAATTTCTCCTACCAGTTTATTTCTCAATCGTTGGCTATGCTCTACTGTTTTTTAACTCCTTTTGTGCCCCTCCAATTAGGAACTGCTGCCTAGATATCTTTCTTGAGGACTTTTTAATTTCTGATTTACGGTGCTTCTCTAAGGAAAGAAATGACTCTCGTTGCTGTAAAGTCGTAGGAAGCTGCTAATGTTTTTTGAGAGCAGAACCACACACAGGAGGCTCATATAATTTACTTTGTAATTGAATGGTACATTTCTCAGCATCCAGATTTTTAGCTGTTGGGATTTCTGTTTTAAGATGCTATATTCTTTGGAGGTTGTGATGTGCTCCTATTTAATACAACTGGGGTGTATTTCCCTAGCTCATAATAATAAATTTCTGGAGCAGACAATCACCAGCAAATCGCCCTTCCAGTTCTGCGTAATCCTCCGGTACCTTGCACAAACTTCTCCCAGGCTGTAACAGGAACTTGGCACCTCGCTGCTGGCTGCCCTCGAGCTGGGCTGGAGCCTCTCTGAGCCAGACCCTGGGATGTTCCTGCGAGCTTTTTTGTCTTTGGAGGGTTTGGGTCTTTCTCCTCGGGCCTGGCCAGGTTCTGCCAGCTTTATTTGGGCTGAGCAGTCCCACTGCGCTCAGTGAAACTGTTCGTGGGGTGGGGTGAGCTTGAGGAACTGTTCAACGGGAGCTGGGCTGGCACCATCTGGTCCTTGGGAGCAGGGAGAGGAAAGTCTTCTCCTTCTCCTTTTGTGAAAAGCAGAGAGCGTGTGTGACGGAGAGGGACAGTGAACAGGCAAGCGTCAGGCTGAAGTAGACATGGGAAGGAAATGAATTTTTAATTCGTTATCATGCAACAGCAGCTAAGCCAGACCTAAAAAATACTTCAGAGATTTAACAGGAGATCTAAATTTTATTTTAGAGTTCATATCGGAATTTCACTGCAATGGCAGAAGTGAATTGACTGAATAATTGAACTGAAGCTGATCATTATTCAGTTTTTCTTGGTGGTTCGATGGATGAACTGATAGTGAAGTTTAAAAATTTCTCTCCTTTTATCAAAAAAAGTCACTGCTGAGCTCCGGAGTGCATGCTTGAGAAGGACTGGATGGACAGTGTCTTTGCTGTTGCTGCTGGAGATGAAGGTGAAAGTGGATATGGGCACTGGAGGGAGTGTCAATATACTGTAAACACAATGAAAATACAAAGGAATACACAAGTGCTTCCCCGTATCTTCCTCTTTCTGTTTTGGTTTGGGTGTTTTGGTTTTTTTTTTCCTTAATTTGGGGACTGGTGTATTCCATTGAAATAATGAGTATTGCTGCCCAGGTTTAGATAAACTAAAGCAACTGCACGTCCCCAGCCATCACTCATACCAGTTAGAAAATTTCACAGGACTCAGTCTGGGCATCTCCCCAGCCCCTGGAGCTTCGATATAGTCCAGCACACACCGTACACATAAACAAGAGGGTTGACACAGCTGCGCAGCAGCTAGATGGAGGGTTTGGAGCAGACAGCAGGAACTGCTTTGGGCAATTGCCATTGCACCAGATCCTGCTCTTAAAATGCCGTTTCCCCCACACATCAACACTGCCTTCCCTTCTGGACATCAGCCGCTACCCAGGTCTGTGACAGAGCGAAGTAAATCCTCTTCCTCAGCGCTGGGCCCAGCATTTGGTTATCTGCACTCTTTCTGCCTGGAGCTGCCCCAGTACAGAGGGGGGGAACATCTCCTGCGGAGGGCCAGGCTGCTCTTGCTTGTCTACCCCTGTGCTCTTCCCCTTCTCCAGACCCTTACCTGCCCTTCTGCCGGGGCACGCACAGCAGACTCCGCCGGGACACGTGGTCCCTCCCGGTCCCCGGGAACGGCATCCTCCTTGCACTGCACCATCCTTATAAATAATCCCCGCTCGTGGCAATAAAAGTGCCCTGGAAAATGACGTGGTAATAAAGACCACCTTCCAGTGCTAGGGGAAGAACTGCTGGTGTGGGTCAGAGGGCGCCGAGTCCCAGCGCCTCAAAACAGTTCCCTAAATGGAAATTAATTCTCAGAATAACATCAAGGTTTTTTATGCTACTGTTCAAATAAAAGGAATAATCCCTTTCTGTAGCACCAGCTAAGTAATGGAGTGCAGATCTTAGCAGAATATTATCGGTCCAAGAACAGTCAAAATCTGCATCTCTGCTTTTGCAACAACAAATTGTGCAGAGGAATGCTTTTCTTATAAATGTCTGTGATGGGCTTGTATTAACTCTCTCATTACCTCAGCTGCTTTTGTCACCTCCATTTTGTCTGTACAAGATTTCTTTTTTTCCCCTCACTTTGTTGCATAATTATTTCATATGATACAACTATTTTATGTTATTTTTCCCTGGTTCTAAGAGATTACTTTTTCCTTAGCTAGTAAACCGATAGGTTGAACTTTAAATGAAAACTGAACTTAAAACGGTTCATTTTTTAAAAACTTAGTCTTTTTGGGTCTGCATTGTAAATTGAAATGTAAGTGAAGTCTTTTAAATTTTGATAAAATTGATCTCTTTTTTGTTTGCTTGCTTTTATAGATCAGACATGTTGAAGTCTGAAAACAGACACAGACAAGGAGACTGAGAAGTGAAGGAACAAAGTCATGTTAATAAGAGTCAATCTGGATGCTGCAAGCCTCAAAAAAATTAAAAAAACAAAAACCCAACAGTCAAATACCAAGTTCTGCATCAAAATATAATATTTTGTCGTAACACTGTAATTTGTGATGCCACCCCAGGAAGCCTGATTTTGGGAAGATGTCCCCAGCACACAGGGGTGAATAACTAATCCATTCCTGCCAGAAGTGTCTCTTACGAGCTGCAGGTGACTTGTGCTGCCCAGTTGCCTCATGAGCTATGTCATCCATAAAAAATAGATCCTCAGCAACACCGGTATCATAATTTTATAATCTTTTCATTATTTAGACCTTTCTCTCTAAGTTATTTTATGTGCATTGCAAACATTTATTATGGAGAGAAAGCATTTGAAATTACGTTTTTGAATCAACCCCTTATATCCCGTCCAACAGCAGGCTCTCTCCCATCTCTTCCCTTCCCAGCTCCTCACCACAGACGTGCCGTGCTGTTGCAGCGAGGAGACCTTTATCCTGTAAGCAAACTCATTCTGCCTAACCTCTACAAAACATGAGAGGGATTCCCAGGATCTCTCACTGGGAAGGTGCTTCCAGGCAGCGGGTCAGTGTTATTTCCCCTTGCTCAGTCTTTGCATAGCAGCAAGGAGAAGGAGAAGCAGCAGTGCCCAGGTGGGATCAGATATGAGGTCCATCGATCACGGGATGAAAAGCCTGGGGAGTAACAAGACTCTGCTACCCTTTGCATTTCTTCCCTCTTTCCACTCTGTTCCTGTTTCTCCCCCGCCTTGGCTTGGTGTTGCTCCCTCTGCATCTCCTTTCCCGCAGCAGCCGCCACTTCCCAGCTGATCCCTTTTTTGTCACTAAAAATGACCAGCCATGAAATGATGAATATTAAAATTGACAGAATCACAGATTGGTAGGGGTTGGAAGGGACCTCTGGAGATCACCTGGTCCAACCCCTCCCTGCTAGACCAGGATCACCCAGAGCAGGTTGCACAGGATCATGTCCAGGCAAGTTTTGAATCTCTCCAGAGAAGGAGACTCCACAGCCTCTCTGGGCAGCCTGTCCCAGAGCTCCGTCACCCTCAGAGCCAAGAATTTTTTCCTCAGATTCAGATGGAACTTCCTGTGTTGCAGTTTGTGCCCATTGCCCCTTGTCCTGTCACTGGGCACCACTGAGAAGAGTCAGGCCCCTTCCTCTAGACACCCACCCTTTAGGTATTTATAAGCGCTGAACAATTCCCCCCTCAGTCTTCTCTCCAGGCTGAACCGCCCCAGCTCTCTCGGCCTTCCCTCATACAGGAGATGCTCCAGCCCCCTAAATCAGCTCTGCAGCCCTCCGCTGGACTCTCTCCAGTAGTTCCCTGTCTGTCTTGAACTGGGGTGCCCAGAACTGGGCACAATATTCCAGCTGTGGCCTCCTCAGGGCAGAGTAGAGGGGGAGGATAACTCCCTCGACCTGCTGGCCACACTCTTCTTGATGCACCCCAGGTACCATTGGCCTTCTTGGCCACGAGGGCACACCGCTGGCTCATGGAGAACTCGCTGTCAACCAGGACTCCCAGGTCCTTCTCTGCAGTGCTGCTTCCCAGCAGGTCAACCCCTAACCTGTCCTGGCGCCTGGGGTTATTCCTCTCTAGGTGCAGGGCCCTACACTTGCCCTTACTGAATTTCATAAGGTTCCTCTTTGCCCAGCTCTCCAGCCTGTCAAGATCTCACCCATTAGATCTTCACCCATTAACACTGCAGCGAGGTGGGGTCCGAGGAGCTCCTACCTCCCAGCTTGCTGTGCCACCCTGCCAGCAGATTTGGGAAGGCGACACCACACTGGTTTATCCTGGTTTTCTTCCCAGCCCTGACAGCTGGTTATAACTGGTTGAGCGATGGCTGGAGTTCAGCACAATTCAGATGTCTCAGACAGTCTATATAAACATCGTTCCTACTTAGAGGTCCTGTTGGAAGAAGTGTCTGTTGGGCATTTGGTGAATTACAGGCTTAAGAAACTACCTGGCAAAGCTGGAAACCTTGAGCCAGACGCAAAACTTCCACTAATGCAGCCTTTAGTGTCTTAAGTAGGTACTTGGCTGCCAGTCGGTTTCAGGCACGCTGTAAAGGGACTTTCTAAAAAAAACCTGACTCTGGACCAGCATCCCTGTTTGTTTCATCTCGATTTGGAGTGGTTAAATAGGAATTCGCAAAGGAAATGAATAAGGGGACCGGCTTCTTTGATTTAAAAGGCTTGTCTAAGTAGAACCAAGCGACAAAGGAATTCAGTGTAAGGTTTGCAATTTGTCGCTCTTGTCTAACCAGATTTACATCGTCAAAAACAAAACAAACAAACAAACCCCCCAAACCAACATGAGAGAGCATGAGCGTTTTAGAACGTGTGCATTACAAGTGAGACAGAATATGCATTTATCATTCAAAATTTTAAACAGCTGAGAAATAAATATGCAAAGTAGATTGTTCTGTTTGCAGATGGTAATCCTGCCACACTGATTTTGCTCAGCTGTCTGATTTTTCAATGTCTGCATTCCTGGTTCCTGGGGTTCCTGATTAAGAAATAAAATATGAGTCATGGTGCGCGGTTACCTTCTGCACATCTGAAAGGGTAACTCAGCGACTGAACACAGATCATCAGAGGCTGATCCTGCCCTGCTGTATTCAACGCAATGGCAGGGGATTGAAAAAAAATGAAAAAAATCCCTTCCCTGCTCTGCCCCTCATTTTTACAGCTGTAGGATAAAGGTTCCTGCCAGCTCTTGTAGATCGGCTTGTAGTAAATTGGCTGCCCGGCCCGGCTCTCCCGGGGGTCTCTGCGGGCAGGGACGGCCGGCGGGCAGCACGCCGCTCGGCAAGGTGAGGCGCATCCCTTTCCCTCCCTCTCCCGAGGATGACTCAGTCGGTTATTAAAAATTTCCAGCTACCAGCTAAAAATGGCATCAGAAGCGGTGCCCCGGAGGGAAGAGGGGGAGACGTGAGAAATGGGTTCTGTTCCTGTCTCTGCTTCCTTACACACACACACACACACGCAGGCGCGCGCAAAGCTGATGTGCAGCTCGTCTGGGAAAAGTTTATTTTGCAATAAGAGGGTTTAGTATTCTGCTAAAGGCTTTGCAAAGGCTGGATCCAATTTTCGGAGCCTGTTGCCAATATTTGTGAGTCATTTCCTTGGAATCCTACCTTTGGTGTTTATTTCCCTTAGAAGGAAACTTGTAAAAGAATAATAATAGCTCCATTTTTCGTGGAAAGTAGCACACCGCAAAGTGGGAGACAAATCACTCTTTGTTCCAAAACACTTTTTTGTTTGTTTTGTTTACTCTCTTCAGCAGACCAAAAGTGAAGAAGGCAATATAATTAACCCCATAAACCATCTCGTTTACCGTGCCGGTGACATGCGTGCGCTGCTGCGCCGGAGTGAAAGTTAAGCGGAGAAGTGGTTTTAATTGGTACCTCTTTTAAACAGCAAGTGACGAGAACTGCCTTGCGATTTGGGACGTCTCCGTGGGCAGCAGCAGAGCTTTGCTTTCTCAGCCCTGCTGGGACCCCTTTTTCTCTCTGACTTCAGTCCCAGCAACCACATCTAGCACCTATTCAGGGTCAAAACCCATCGCAAAGGTTAACTAGTCAGAAATACCCTCAGTTAGAGTTTGCAGCAGTAGGAGCACCTCTTACCCTCAGGATACCGAAGTGTTTTTGCAAACTGAACCCCCGCTGAGCTGAGTGGATCTTGGACGGAGCTTTGTATGTCCAGCAGGACCACGCAGCCACCAGCGGGGTGGAGGCAGAGAGCATATGAGACATTTTGGCTAAGAACACTGGAAAAAATATTTATGCTTACTGAAATAAATACCGTGGGGCTTTATTGTTCTCCTAGAGCAGGCAGGCGAAGGTGCCTTCAGGAGATGGCTGCAGAAAACTCGATGTCACCTTTTCTCGTATCTGCCAGAGCCCCGTCGCAAAAAAAGAGATTGCAAATTTCCTTGTGTCTTCCGATATTTGCATAAATTCTTAGGCAAGCTCTGTTAGAACCACCAATTAAGAGTTCATTGCATGTAGGCTACCAAGAGTACTCATAGGTGATATATACCTACAAAGAAATAAAAGAGGAAATCTCTTTTCTGCCGGTATAGGAACCTCCTCCAGGTCTGCCTCTCAGAGACTGGAAGCAGGAGAAAGCACAACTGCTAAGAATTCAAATGAACATTTTCTTTTTTCATTTTTTTTTTCTCCAAAAAAATGCTTGCTAAGGAGATCAGGGACTCTGACAAACAGGGACAGAGTAGCTCCAAAAAGTATTTCTGGGAAGAATTCAACTGCGAAGGATGAAAAAAAAATAAAAAAAAATTAGCATGTGGGAATTAGGAAAGCTACAGAAATGTTTGCCTGGAATTCTGTCTTGAGAAAGAGAAGCTCGAACATCTGGAGTTGTATAATCTAAATTAGGACAGAAGTTAAGTGAAGATACCTTTGAAACACTTTCATGGAATGGCTGTATCGATTTCTGATTTCAAGTTAATCCCATTTGCACCAAACAGTAAGTCCAACTTTAGAAGAAGGAAAAAAGAGGAAGAAAAAAAAAAACCCCACAACAAAAACCCAGCCCCAAACCAGTGAATTCCTTGAAATTCCCTGAAGTGAGGGCCAAGAAATACAGGGAAAAACACTAGACTTGGCAGGTGGATAGTTTATCTATACCTCCGAAGGCTGAAGAGCTGAATTGACCTGGTTGGCACACAGACCTGTTGTTCTACCCGTCTAGTTATTTCAGCCAGCCTTAACCCTTCGGTCTCTCCCACGTATCGTGCTTGTGTCAGACGGCGTCGCACACCTTTCTGATGAGGTGCAGCTGAAGGGACAGAAAGCCATCCCTGCCCGGGGCCCGCACCATCTCGCTGCCACCTGTCCTCACTGCCCTCTTCCCCCTGCCTCCTCCCTGCAGTCTCAGCATCTCCCTCGCCGCAGACCGGGGACCGCTCGGCGCTGCTGCCATGAGATGCTGCCATTCTCCTCAGCTGTTTTGTATCAACAAGAGAAGGAGGAGATCTCTCTCTCTGCCTGCTCCCAGCCCAAGGCCTGTCTCTTGGAAATCCAATTTTCAGTTTAAATCCAGCATGGCCAATTCTAGATGGTTTTCCACTTCCTGCAGCCTCGCTGCTCACCTTGCCTCCGGAGCCCAGAGTGCAGGGATCACCTTTGACTCTTTGCTTTCATTTGCTGTGACTGGGCTGCCCCAGCGTGCTGCGATTCAGTGTCCCCAGCGTTTCCCCTGCTCCATTCACAACGTTACTGTAACTCCATGCGTACCTATCTGGACAACACACGTTTTAATCAAGGCCCTTGTTATCTCCCATCTCTGTTTGCAACTTCCTCCTCCTTGAACTTGTGATTTATCAGCCAGTTTGATCTATTTAAACACAAGCTCCCAACATCCTCTTCCCCGTCCGCTGCTGTGGTCAGAGCCAACCCACTCCTGCCTTTCCTCCTTATTTGCCTGCATCTAGTCTTTTATTTTCACATGCCAGGTTGCCACGCCTTAGCTGTCATCACTCCGCCATTGTCTCCGCTGTATGGCTCTGCTCTCTTCGCCAGTGGCGCTGGCGTCCTTGTGCATTTATCTGCTGCTCCCAGGGGAGCCCTGATGCCATCTTCCATGACGCCCTTGCCCAGAGGATGCCCTGCCTCCCTCAGCTAAGTTGGCGATACCAAACTTTGTTGTGGCAACCACAAAGATTAGATAGTTTACAATGAGGTTAGCCTGGAACTGTTTACACGCAATATAGCCGGGGTTTGTTGTTTTTAATGTACGTACACCAGTCTGGGTATGTGACTGTGCCTTTCCCCTTCCTCTCTCCAGCTGCCGCTTGCCCTCTCTCAGCCTGTGGGTCGGCACAGCCTGCGGGTGTGCCGTGCTCGTGCAGTGGGGTTTCTGATTGCTTCTGCAGCGTACATTTTCTGTAACGCCAGGGAGGTAACGGCCACCAAAATGATGGCAATTTTGTTTCCCAAGCACTGCAATCCAGATGTTAACAATGGTATAGTACAGTTAAGAAATGCTGTTCTCTCCTCGAGTCACGTTGTCATGCAATAGAAACACCCCAGAATATGTGATAAAGACTGAAACCGCTGCAGTACTTAGGTGCAAAGCCAGGAGTTAAGAAAGGAATAGCCATCTTAAGTCTGTATTCCCTTGCCTTTATTGATCTTGGTGAGACTTGCCGCATTATTGTCACAGGCATTTTATATTTAAGTTTGGGTTTTTAAAGGCATTCTGGAACTGTATAAAGAGCCCTTTTCACTTCGCATCAGGCTTGTTATAATGTGAATGGCATCATTACAGTTCTCTCATTAACATCATAATGGCTCTGGAGGAATAGTGAGTGCAAACCCCAGCAAATGGTGTAGCGTAGCAATGTATAGTAGTCTTACTGTGTAAAACTGCATATGGAAAAAGTTTGACATTTTAACCTTCAGGCTGCTGTAGATGCCTCGGGGTGTCCTCGCACTGCATGCATTTGGCTGACAAAATGGAAAAATTGTGGTAGCCTAAGGATGGAAGGCTGGGTTCAATAAAAAACTGTGCCTGGCTTCCATGCCACTGAAGCCCACACAAGGCTCCCAAATGGATTTTTCAAAATTGAATCCAGTCCTAAGTGTCAACCTTTTGCTGTACTTTTGTATAATAAATGTATTGTACGCTCAAATGTACATCTTTCATCCTTTATTTCCAGTGGTGTTAATGGAAATGTAACAATGCATGTGCTGTTCTGCAAAGTCTCATTGAAACGAACGGGATTTTGGATGAAATCCCTCCATTGCGTATGATAATATAACATAAATGGGTTGGGCTTACGGCTGGAGGACGACGAGATCTGGTTCTATTTCTGGCTCTGACACTGATTTGCTGCGTGACTTCTGGCAAGATACTCAGCAGTGGATTTTGCCACCCTTAACGGGGAAAAACAGTAGGCTGGCTCTTCAGGAGCGATGCCAGAGGTCCTGCTCACGGACCTAGGTCTGGTAGCGCTTTTTCAGTAAATACCACCTCGTGCTTCAGGCGTTCGGTTTTGCCGTGTCCGGCCTCACCTTCGAGGAGGCTGACTTCTCCCAGGTGCCGAGTACTCGCAGCTCCCTTCCCACTCACGTGCAGCAGCTGGAAATCAGTGCTTCTGAAAATCAAACGGGAGCAAATCGCATGCCCAGAGACACAAGCCCTTTTAGAAGCCTGGTTCTCAGCTTCTGTGTGCTGAATTGCTGAAGCAATTCCTTCGCTACAAAATGGGGCTTATTTTGTAGCTGAGTGCCACCTGTACAGCTTTGTAATGCCAAGGGGGCTTTGGTTTTCTGGTTGCTGGCTGGTTTTTTCCCTAGGGAAGTTCTATTATTTATGCCTTGTTTCTCTACAGTTTGGAAACATGGAGAATGTGCACGGACAGCAGCTGTTTATAGAAGTTAACTGGCCTGCCGCTATTAATTTTGCATGTTGTAAATAGCAGAAACAGTTCATTTACTTTACTGGCTGTCCAGACAACTCAGTTTTTCAAGATAAATCAGCAGCGCTGTGCAGAAGGCATCCCAACACTTCCTTCCTCCCTTCCTCCCTTCCTTCCTTCCTCCCTTCCTCCCTTCCTTCCCTTCCTTCCCTTCCTTCCCTTCCTTCCTT